>CM060431.1:124200595-124473095 GCA_030545235.1 Helianthus tuberosus
TTACACCATTGTAAACCTTACGCCTTTTTTACTCTCTGATCGAGGTTTTCGGCATTGAAAAATCTTCGTAAACTAAATCACACGTGTATATGTTGACATTTAAGAGATATACAGTCAAGAAAATCAAGGGCAATGGTGATATATATGCGGATTAGACACAAAAAAAAACTAAACAAGTGGCTACAATTGAAGGAAGGTATTTAGTGACGGCATCAGATTCCTAATTGATGGAGAAAGGTCTAGTGGCAAGAAAAGCTGCTTCTAGGAGGTTGTCAAGTGTTTTTGCTCGACGATTCCATTCTTGGGTGGTTTGTTTGGCCCTTGTTCCTGTAACTCGAATCCTTGCCTGGTAAATACCATTTTCATTTTACACCATTGTGATCCTTACGCCTTTTTTACTCTCTGGTCGAGGTTCTCGGCATTGAAAAATCTTCATAAACTAAATCACACGTGTATATGTTGACATTTAAGAGATATACAGTCAAGAAAATCAAGGGCAATGGTGATATATATGTGGATTAGACACAAAAAAAACACTCAACAAATGGCTACAATTTAAGGAATGTGTTTGGTGACGGCATCAGATTCCTAATTGATGGAGAAAGGTGTGGTGGCAAGAAACGCTGCTTCTAGTAGGTTGTCATGTGTTTTCGCTCGACGATTCCATTCTTGGGTGGTTGATTTGGCCCTTGTTCCTGTAACTCGAATCCTAGCCCGGTATATCCCATTTTAATTTTACACCATTGTGAACCTTACGCCTTATTTACTCTTTAATCGAGGTTGTCAACATTGAAAAATCTTCGTAAACTAAATCACACGTGTATATGTTGACATTTTAGAGATATACAATCAAGAAAATCAAGGACAATGGTGATATATATTCGGATTAGACACTAAAAAAACACTCAACAAATGTCCACAATTTAAGGAATGTGTTTAGTGACGGCATCAGATTCGTAATTGATAGAGAAAGGTCCGGTGGCAAGAAAAGCTGCTTCTAGGAGGTTGTCAAGTGTTTTCGCACGACGATTCCATTCTTCGGTGGTTGGTTTGGCCCTTGTTCCTATAACTCGAATCCTAGCCCGGTATATCCCATTTTAATTTTACACCATTGTGAACCTTACGCCTTTTTTACCCTCTGATCGAGGTTCTCAGCATTGAAAAATCTTTCTAAACTAAATCACACGTGTATATGTTGACATTTAAAAGATAAACGGTCAAGAAAATCAAGGGCAATGGTGATATATATGCGTATTAGACACCAAAAACACACACAACAAATGGCTACAATTTAAGGAATGTTTTTAGTGACGGCATCAGATTTTTAATTGATGGGGAAATGTTTGGTGGCAAGAAAAGCTGCTTCTCGGAGGTTGTCAAATGTTTTCGCTCGACGATTCCATTCTTGGGTGGTTGGTTTGGCCCTTGTTCCTGTAACTCGAATCCTAGTCCGGTATATCCCATTTTAATTTTACACCATTATGAACCTTACGCCATTTTTACTCTCTGGCCGAGGTTCTCGGCATTGAAAAATCTTCGTAAACTAAATCACACGTGTATATGTTGAAATTTAAGAGATATACAGTCAAGAAAATCAAGGGCAATTGTGATATATATGCGGATTAGACACAAAAAAAAAACACTCAACAAATGGCTACAATTTAAGGAATGTGTTTGGTGACGGCATGAGATTCCTAATTGATGGAGAAAGGTGTGGTGGCAAGAAAAGCTGCTTCTAGCAGGTTGTCAAGTGTTTTCGCTCGACGATTCCATTCTTGGGTGGTTGATTTGGCCCTTGTTCCTGTAACTCGAATCCTAGCCCGGTATATTCCATTTTAATTTTACACCACTGTGAACCTTACGCCTTATTTATTCTTTGATCGAGGTTCTCAACATTGAAAAATCTTCGTAAACTAAATCACACGTGTATATGTTGACATTTAAGAGATATACAATCAAAAAAATCAAGGGCAATGGTGATATATATTCGGATTAGACACTAAAAAAACACTCAACAAATGTCCACAATTTACGGAATGTGTTTAGTGGCGGCATCAGATTCGTAATTGATAGAGAAAGGTCTGGTGGCAAGAAAAGCTGCTTCTAGGAGGTTGTCAAGTGTTTTCGCACGACGATTCCATTCTTTGGTGGTTGGTTTGGCCCTTGTTCCTATAACTCGAATCCTAGCCCGGTATATCCCATTTTAATTTTACACCATTGTGAACCTTACACCTTTTTTACTCTCTGATCGAGGTTCTCGGCATTGAAAAATCTTTGTAAACTAAATCACACGTGTATATGTTGACATTTAAAAGATAAACAGTCAAGAAAATCAAGGGCAATGGTGATATATATGCGTATTAGACACCAAAAAAACACTCAACAAATGGCTACAATTTAAGGAATGTTTTTAGTGACGGCATCAAAATTTTAATTGATGGAGAAATGTTTGGTGGCAAGAAAAGCTGTTTCTAGGAGGTTGTCAAATGTTTTCGCTCGACGATTCCATTCTTGGGTGGTTGGTTTGGTCCTAGTTCCTGTAACTCGTATCCTAGTCCGGTATATCCCATTTTAATTTTACACCATTATGAACCTTACGCCTTTTTTACTCTCTGGTCGAGGTTCTCAGCATTGAAAAATCTTCGTAAACTAAATCACACGTGGATATGTTGATATTTAAGAGATATACAGTCAAGAAAATCAAGGGCAATAGCGATATATATGCGGATTAGACTCAAAAAAAAAAAACTCAACAAATGGCTACAATTTAAGGAATGTGTTTAGTGATGGCATCAGATTCCTAAATGACGGAGAATGGTCTGGTGGCAAGAAAAGCTGATTCTAGGAAGTTGTCAAGTGTTTTCACTCGACGATTCCATTCTTGGGTGGTTGGTTTGGCCCTTGTTCCTGTAACTCGAATCCTAGCCCGGTATAATCCATTTTAATTTTACACCATTGTGAACTTTACGCCTTTTTTACTCTCTGATAGAGGTTCTCGGCGTTGAAAAATCTTCGTAAACTAAATCACACGTGTATATGTTGACATTTAAGAGATATACAGTCATGAAAATCAAGGGCAATGGTGATATATATGCGAATTAGTCACCAATAAAAACACTCAACAAATGGCAACAATTTAAGGAATGTGTTCAGTGACGGCATCAGATTCCTAATTGATGGAAAAAGCTCTGGTGGCAAGAAAAGCTGCTTCTAGGAGGTTGTCAAGTGTTTTCGCTCGACGATTCCATTCTTGGGTTGTTGGTTTGGCCCTTGTTCCTGTAGCTCGAATACTAGCCCGGTATATCCCATTTTAATTTTACACCATTGTGAACTTTACGCCTTTTTTACTCTCTGATCGAGGTTCTCGGCATAAAAATATCTTCGTAAACTAAATCACACGTGTATATGTTGATATTTAAGTGATATACAGTCATGAAAATCAAGGGCACTGGTGATATATATGCGGATTAGACACCAAAAAAAACACTCAACAAATGGCTACAATTTAAGGAATGTATTTAGTGACGGCATCCGATTCCTAATTGATGGAGAAAGGTCTGGTGGCAAGAAAAGCTGCTTCTAGGAGGTTGTCAAGTGTTTTCGCTCGACGATTCCATTCTTGGGTGGTTGGTTTTGCCATTGTTCCTGTAACTCGAATCCTAGCACGGTATATCCCATTTGAATTTTACACCATTGTAAACCTTACGCCTTTTTTACTCTCTGATCGAGGTTCTCGGCATTGAAAAATCTTCGTAAACTAAATCACACGTGTATACGTTGACATTTAAGAGATATACAGTCAAGAAAATCAAGGGCAATGGTGATATATATGCGGATTAGACACCAAAAAAACACTCAACAAATGGTTACAAATTAAGGAATGTGTTTAGTTATGGCATCAGATTCCTAATTGATTGAGAAAGGTTTGGTGGCAAGAAAAGCTGCTTCTAGGAGGTTGTCAAGGGTTTTCGCTCGACGATTCCATTCTTGGGTGGTTGGTTTGGCCCTTGTTCCTGTAACTCGAATCCTAGCTCGGTATATCCCATTTTAATTTTACACCATTGTGAACCTTACACCTTTTTTACTCTCTGATCGAGGTTCCCGGCTTTGAAAAATCTTCGTAAACTAAATCACACGTGTATATGTTGACATTTAAGAGATATACAGTCAAGAAAATCAAGGGCAATGGTGATATATATGCGGATTAGACACCAAAAAAAACACCCAACAAATGGCTACAATTTAAGGAATGTGTTTAGTGACGGCATCAGATTCCTAATTAATGGAGAAAGGTCTGGTGGCAAGAAAAGCTGCTTCTAGGAGGTTGTCAAGTGTTTTCGCTCGACGATTCCATTCTTGGGTGGTAGGTTTGGCCCTTGTTCCTGTAACTCGAATCCTAGCTCGGTATATCGCATTTTAATTTTACACCATTGTGAACTTTACGCATTTTTTACTCTCTGATCGAGGTTCTCGGCATTGAAATATCTTCTTAAACTAAATCACACGTGTATATGTTGACATTTAAGATATATACAGTCAGGAAAATCAAGGGCAATGGTGATATATATGCGGATTAGACACAACAAAAAACACTCAACAAATGGTTAATATTTAAGTAATGTGTTTAGTGACGGCATCAGATTCCTAATTGATGGAGAAAGGTCTGGTGGCAAGAAAAGCTGCTTCTAGGAGGTTGTCAAGTGTTTTCGCACGACAATTCCATTCTTGGGTGGATGGTTTGGCCCTTGTTCCTGTAACTCGTATCCTAGCTCGGTATATCCCATTTTAATTTTACACCATTGTAAACCTTACGCCTTTTTTACTCTCTGATCGAGGTTCCCGGCATTAAAAAATCTTCGTAAACTAAGTCACACGTGTATATGTTGACATTTAAGAGATACACAGTCAAGAAAATCAAGGGCAATGGTGATATATATGCGGATTAGACACCAAAAAAACACTCAACAAGTGGTTACAAATTAAGGAATGTGTTTAGTGACGGCATCAGATTCCTAATTGATGGAGAAAGGTCTGGTGGCAAAAAAAGCTGCCTCTAGGTGGTTGTCAAGTGTTTTCGCTCGACGATTCCATTCTTGGTTGGTTGGTTTGGCCCTTGTTCCTGTAACTCGAATCCTAGCTCGGTATATCCCATTTTAATTTTACACCATTGGGAACCGTACGGCTTTTTTACTCTCTGATCGAGGTTCTCGGCATTGAAAAATCTTCGTAAACTAAATCACACGTGTATATGTTGACATTTAAGATATATACAGTCAAGAAAATCAAGGGCAATGGTCGTATATATGTGGATTAGACACCAAAAAAGACACCCAACAAATGGCTACAAATTAAGGAATGTGTTAAGTGACGGCATCAGATTCCTAATTGATGGAGAAAGGTCTGGTGGCAAGAAAAGCTGCTTCTAGGAGGTTGTCAAGTGTTTTCGCTCGACGATTCCATTCTTGGGTTGTTGGTTTGGCCCTTGTTCCTGTAGCTCGAATACTAGCCCGGTATATCCCATTTTAATTTTACACCATTGTGAACTTTACGCCTTTTTTACACTCTGATCGAGGTTCTCGGCATAAAAATATCTTCGTAAACTAAATCACACGTGTATATGTTGATATTTAAGTGATATACAGTCATGAAAATCAAGGGCACTGGTGATATATATGCGGATTAGACACCAAAAAAAACACTCAACAAATGGCTACAATTTAAGGAATGTATTTAGTGACGGCATCCGATTCCTAATTGATGGAGAAAGGTCTGGTGGCAAGAAAAGCTGCTTCTAGGAGGTTGTCAAGTGTTTTCGCTCGACGATTCCATTCTTGGGTGGTTGGTTTTGCCATTGTTCCTGTAACTCGAATCCTAGCACGGTATATCCCATTTGAATTTTACACCATTGTAAACCTTACGCCTTTTTTACTCTCTGATCGAGGTTCTCGGCATTGAAAAATCTTCGTAAACTAAATCAAACGTGTATACGTTGACATAAGAGATATACAGTCAAGAAAATCAAGGGCAATGGTGATATATATGCGGATTAGACACCAAAAAAACACTCAACAAATGGTTACAAATTAAGGAATGTGTTTAGTGATGGCATCAGATTCCTAATTGATTGAGAAAGGTCTGGTGGCAAGAAAAGCTGCTTCTAGGAGGTTGTCAAGGGTTTTCGCTCGACGATTCCATTCTTGGGTGGTTGGTTTGGCCCTTGTTCCTGTAAGTCGAATCCTAGCTCGGTATATCCCATTTTAATTTTACACCATTGTGAACCTTACACCTTTTTTACTCTCTGAACGAGGTTCTCGGCTTTGAAAAATCTTCGTAAACTAAATCACACGTGTATATGTTGACATTTAAGAGATATACAGTCAAGAAAATCAAGGGCAATGGTGATATATATGCGGATTAGACACCAAAAAAACACTCAACAAATGGTTACAAATTAAGGAATATGTTTAGTGATGGCATCAGATTCCTAATTGATTGAGAAAGGTCTGGTGGCAAGAAAAGCTGCTTCTAGGAGGTTGTCAAGGGTTTTCGCTCGACGATTCCATTCTTGGGTGGTTGGTTTGGCCCTTGATCCTGTAACTCGAATCCTAGCCCGGTATATCCCATTTTAATTTTACACCATTGTGAACTTTATGCCTATTTTACTCTCTGATCGAGGTTCTCGGCATTGAAATATCTTCGTAAACTAAATCACACGTGTATATGTTGACATTTAAGAGATATACAGTCAAGAAAATCAAGGGCAATGGTGATATATATGCGGATTAGACACCAAAAAAACACTCAACAAATGGTTACAAATTAAGGAATGTGTTTAGTGATGGCATCAGATTCCTAATTGATTGAGAAAGGTCTGGTGGCAAGAAAAGCTGCTTCTAGGAGGTTGTCAAGGGTTTTCGCTCGACGATTCCATTCTTGGGTGGTTGGTTTGGCCCTTGTTCCTGTAAGTCGAATCCTAGCTCGGTATATCCAATTTTAATTTTACACCATTGTGAACCTTACACCTTTTTTACTCTCTGAACGAGGTTCTCGGCTTTGAAAAATCTTCGTAAACTAAATCACACGTGTATATGTTGACATTTAAGAGATATACAGTCAAGAAAATCAAGGGCAATGGTGATATATATGCGGATTAGACACCAAAAAAACACTCAACAAATGGTTACAAATTAAGGAATGTGTTTAGTAATGGCATCAGATTCCTAATTGATTGAGAAAGGTCTGGTGGCAAGAAAAGCTGCTTCTAGGAGGTTGTCAAGGGTTTTCGCTCGACAATTCCATTCTTGGGTGGTTGGTTTGGCCCTTGTTCCTGTAAGTCGAATCCTAGCTCGGTATATCCCATTTTAATTTTACACCATTGTAAACCTTACGCCTTTTTTACTATCTGATCGAGGTTCCCGGCATTAAAAAATCTTCGTAAACTAAGTCACACGTGTATATGTTGACATTTAAGAGATACACAGTCAAGAAAATCAAGGGCAATGGTGATATATATGCGGATTAAACACCAAAAAAACACTCAACAAGTGGTTACAAATTAAGGAATGTGTTTAGTGACGGCATCAGATTCCTAATTGATGGAGAAAGGTCTGGTGGCAAGAAAAGCTGCTTCTAGGTGGTTGTCAAGTGTTTTCGCTCGACGATTCCATTCTTGGTTGGTTGGTTTGGCCCTTGTTCCTGTAACTCGAATCCTAGCTCGGTATATCCCATTTTAATTTTACACCATTGGGAACCGTACGGCTTTTTTACTCTCTGATCGAGGTTCTCGGCATTGAAAAATCTTCGTAAACTAAATCACACGTGTATATGTTGACATTTAAGATATATACAGTCAAGAAAATCAAGGGCAATGGTCGTATATATGCGGATTAGACACCAAAAAAGACACCCAACAAATGGCTACAAATTAAGGAATGTGTTAAGTGACGGCATCAGATTCCTAATTGATGGAGAAAGGTCTGGTGGCAAGAAAAGCTGCTTCTAGGAGGTTGTCAAGTGTTTTCGCTCGACGATTCCATTCTTGGGTTGTTGGTTTGGCCCTTGTTCCTGTAGCTCGAATACTAGCCCGGTATATCCCATTTTAATTTTACACCATTGTGAACTTTACGCCTTTTTTACACTCTGATCGAGGTTCTCGGCATAAAAATATCTTCGTAAACTAAATCACACGTGTATATGTTGATATTTAAGTGATATACAGTCATGAAAATCAAGGGCACTGGTGATATATATGCGGATTAGACACCAAAAAAAACACTCAACAAATGGCTACAATTTAAGGAATGTATTTAGTGACGGCATCCGATTCCTAATTGATGGAGAAAGGTCTGGTGGCAAGAAAAGCTGCTTCTAGGAGGTTGTCAAGTGTTTTCGCTCGACGATTCCATTCTTGGGTGGTTGGTTTTGCCATTGTTCCTGTAACTCGAATCCTAGCACGGTATATCCCATTTGAATTTTACACCATTGTAAACCTTACGCCTTTTTTACTCTCTGATCGAGGTTCTCGGCATTGAAAAATCTTCGTAAACTAAATCAAACGTGTATACGTTGACATTTAAGAGATATACAGTCAAGAAAATCAAGGGCAATTGTGATATATATGCGGATTAGACACCAAAAAAACACTCAACAAATGGTTACAAATTAAGGAATGTGTTTAGTGATGGCATCAGATTCCTAATTGATTGAGAAAGGTGTGGTGGCAAGAAAAGCTGCTTCTAGGAGGTTGTCAGGGGTTTTCGCTCGACGATTCCATTCTTGGGTGGTTGGTTTGGCCCTTGTTCCTGTAAGTCGAATCCTAGCTCGGTATATCCCATTTTAATTTTACACCATTGTGAACCTTACACCTTTTTTACTCTCTGAACGAGGTTCTCGGCTTTGAAAAATCTTCGTAAACTAAATCACACGTGTATATGTTGACATTTAAGAGATATACAGTCAAGAAAATCAAGGGCAATGGTGATATATATGCGGATTAGACACCAAAAAAAACACTTAACAAATGGTTACAAATTAAGGAATGTGTTTAGTGATGGAAACAGATTCCTAATTGATTGAGAAAGGTCTGGTGGCAAGAAAAGCTGCTTCTAGGAGGTTGTCAAGTGTTTTCGCTCGATGATTCCATTCTTCGGTGGTTGGTTTGGCCCTTGTTCCTGTAACTCGAATCCTAGCTCGGTATATCCCATTTTAATTTTACACCATTGTGAACCTTATGCCTTTTTTACTCTCTGATCGAGGTTCTCGGCATTGAAAAATCTTCATAAACTAAATCACACGTGTATCTGTTGACATTTAAGATATATGCAGTCAGGAAAATCAAGGGCAATGGTGAAATATATGCGGATTAGACACAACAAAAAACACTCAACAAATGGCTACAATATAAGGAATGTGTTTAGTGATGGCATCAGATTCCTAATTGATGGAGAAAGGTCTGGTGGCAAGAAAAGCTGCTTCTAGGAGGTTGTCAAGTGTTTTCGCTCGACGATTCCATTCTTGGATGGTTGGTTTGGCCCTTGTTCCTGTAACTCGAATCCTAGCTCGGTATATCCCATTATAATTTTACACCATTGTGAACCTTACGCCTTTTTTACTCTCTGATCGAGGTTCTTGGCATTGAAAAATCTTCGTAAACTAAATCACACGTGTATATGTTGACATTTAAGAGATATACAGTCAAGAAAATCAAGGGCAATGGTGATATATATGCGGATTAGACACATAAAAAGAACACTCAACAATTGGCTACAATTTAAGTAATGTGTTTAGTGACGGCGTCAGATTCCTAATTGATGGAGAAAGGTTTGGTGGCAAGAAAAGCTGCTTCTAGGAGGTTGTCAAGTGTTTTCGCTCGACGATTCCATTCTTGGGTGGTTGGTTTGGCCCTTGATCCTGTAACTCGAATCCTAGCCCGGTATATCCCATTTTAATTTTACACCATTGTGAACTTTATGCCTATTTTACTCTCTGATCGAGGTTCTCGGCATTGAAATATCTTCGTAAACTAAATCACACGTGTATATGTTGACATTTAAGAGATATACAGTCATGAAAATCTAGGGCAATGGTGATATATATGCGGATTAAACACAAAAAACACTAAAAAATGGCTAATATTTAAGTAATGTGTTTAGTGACGGCATCAGATTCCTAATTGATGGAGAAAGGTCTGGTGGCAAGAAAAGCTGCTTCTAGGAGGTTGTCAAGTGTTTTCGCTCGACAATTCCATTCTTGGGTGGATGGTTTGGCCCTTGTTCCTGTAACTCGAATCCTAGCTCGGTATATCCCATTTTAATTTTACACCATTGTAAACCTTACGCCTTTTTTACTCTCTGATCGAGGTTCCCGGCATTAAAAAATCTTCGTAAACTAAGTCACACGAGTATATGTTGACATTTAAGAGATACACAGTCAAGAAAATCAAGGGCAATGGTGATATATATGCGTATTAGACACCAAAAAAACACTCAACAAGTGGTTACAAATTAAGGAATGTGTTTAGTGACGGCATCAGATTCCTAATTGATGGAGAAAGGTCTGGTGGCAAGAAAAGCTGCTTCTAGGTGGTTGTCAAGTGTTTTCGCTCGACGATTCCATTCTTGGTTGGTTGGTTTGGCCCTTGTTCCTGTAACTCGAATCCTAGCTCGGTATATCTCATTTTAATTTTACACCATTGGGAACCTTACGGCTTTTTTACTCTCTGATCGAGGTTCTCGGCATTGAAAAATCTTCGTAAACTAAATCACACGTGTATATGTTGACATTTAAGATATATACAGTCAAGAAAATCAAGGGCAATGGTCGTATATATGCGGATTAGACACCAAAAAAGACACCCAACAAATGGCTACAAATTAAGGAATGTGTTAATTGACGGCATCAGATTCCTAATTGATGGAGAAAGGTCTGGTGGCAAGAAAAGCTGCTTTTAGGAGGTTGTCAAGTGTTTTCGCTCGATGATTCCATTCTTGGGTGGTTGGTTTGGCCCTTGTTCCCGTAACTCGAATCCTAGCCCAGTGTATCACATTTTAATTTTACACCATTGTGAACCTTACGCATTTATTACTCTCTGATCGAGGTTCTCGGCATTGAAAAATCTTCATAAACTAAATCACACGTGTATATGTTGACATTTAAGAGATATACAGTCAAGAAAATCAAGGCCAATGGTGACATATATGCAGATTAGACACAAAAAAAAAACTCTCAACAAATGGCTACAATTTAAGGAATGTATTTAGTGGCGACATCAGATTCCTAATTGATGGAGAAAGGTCTGGTGACAAGAAAAGCTGCTTCTAGTAGGTTGTAAAGTGTTTTCGCTCGACGATTCCATTCTTGGGTGGTTGATTTGGCCCTTGTTCCTGTAACTCAAATCCTAGCCCGGTATATCCCATTTTAATTTTACACTATTATGAACATTACGCCTTATTTACTCTTTGATCGAGGTTCTCAACATTGAAAAATCTTCGTAAACTAAATCACACGTGTATATGTTGACATTTAAGAGATATACATTCAAGAAAATCAAGAGCAATGGCGATTTATATTCGGATTAGACTCAAAAAAAAAAAAACTCAAGAAATGGCTACAATTTAAGGAATGTGTTTAGTGATGGCATCAGATTCCTAAATGATGAAAAATGGTCTGGTGGCAAGAAAAGCTGATTCTAGGAAGTTGTCAAGTGTTTTCGCTCGACGATTCCATTCTTGGGTGGTTGGTTTGGCCCTTCTTCCTGTAACTCGAATCCTAGCCC
Source organism: Helianthus tuberosus (assembly GCA_030545235.1). NCBI lineage: Eukaryota > Viridiplantae > Streptophyta > Magnoliopsida > Asterales > Asteraceae > Helianthus > Helianthus tuberosus. The sequence continues at coordinate 124,212,369 of CM060431.1, forward strand.
GGTATATCCCATTTTAATTTTACACCATTGTGAACTATACGCCTTTTTTACTCTCTGATAGAGGTTCTCGGCGTTGAAAAATCTTCGTAAACTAAATCACACATGTATATGTTGATATTTAAGAGATATACAGTCAAGAAAATCAAGGGCAATGGTGATATATATGCGGATTAGACACCAAGAAAAACACTCAACAAATTGCTAAAATTTAAGGAATGTGTTTAGCGACGGCATCAGATTCCTAATTGATGGAGAAAGGTCTGGTGGCAAGAAAAGCTGCTTCTAGGAGGTTGTCAAGTGTTTACGCTCGACGATTCCATTCTTGGGTGTTTGGTTTGGCCCTTGTTCCTGTAACTCGAATCCTAGCTCGGTATATCCCATTTTAATTTTACACCATTGTGAACCTTACACCTTTTTTACTCTCTGATCGAGGTTCTCGGCATTGAAAAATCTTCGTAAACTAAATCACACGTGTATATGTTGACATTTAAGAGATATACAGTCAAGAAAATCAAGGGCAATGGCGATATATATACGGATTAGACACCAAAAAAAACACTCAACAAGTGGTTACAAATTAAGGAATGTGTTTAGTGATGGCATCAGATTCCTAATTGATGGAGAAAGGTCTGGTGGCAAGAAAAGCTGCTTCTAGGTGGTTGTCAAGTGTTTTCGCTCGACGATTCCATTCTTCGGTGGTTGGTTTGGCCCTTGTTCCTGTAACTCGAATCCTAGCTCGGTATATCCCATTTTAATTTTACACCATTGTGAACCTTACGCCTTTTTTACTCTCTGATCGAGGTTCTCGGCATTGAAAAATCTTCATAAACTAAATCACACGTGTATATGTTGACATTTAAGATATATACAGTCAGGAAAATCAAGGGCAATGGTGATATATATGCGGATTAGACACAACAAAAAACACTCAACAAATGGCTACAATATAAGGAATGTGTTTAGAAACGTCATCAGATTCCTAATTGATGGAGAAAGGTCTGGTGGCAAGAAAAGCTGTTTCCAGGAGGTTGTCAAGTGTTTTCGCTCGACGATTCCATTCTTGGGTGGTTGGTTTGGCCCTTGTTCCTGTAACTCGAATCCTAGCTCGGTATATCCCATTTTAATTTTACACCATTGTGAACCTTACGCCTTTTTTACTCTCTGATCGAGGTTCTTGGCATTGAAAAAACTTCGTAAACTAAATCACACGTGTATATGTTGACATTTAAGAGATATACAGTCAAGAAAATCAAGGGCAATGGTGATATATATGCGGATTAGACACATAAAAAGAACACTCAACAATTGGCTACAATTTAAGTAATGTGTTTAGTGACGGCGTCAGATTCCTAATTGATGGAGAAAGGTCTGGTGGCAAGAAAAGCTGCTTCTAGGGGGTTGTCAAGTGTTTTCGCTCGACGATTCCATTCTTGGGTGGTTGGTTTGGCCCTTGATCCTGTAACTCGAATCCTAGCCCGGTATATCCCATTTTAATTTTACACCATTGTGAACTTTATGCCTATTTTACTCTCTGATCGAGGTTCTCGGCATTCAAATATCTTCATAAACTAAATCACACGTGTATATGTTGACATTTAAGAGATATACAGTCATGAAAATCTAGGGCAATGGTGATATATATGCGGATTAAACACAAAAAAACACTCAAAAATGGCTAATATTCAAGTAATGTGTTTAGTGACGGCATCAGATTCCTAATTGATGGAGAAAGGTCTGGTGGCAAGAAAAGCTGCTTCTAGGAGGTTGTCAAGTGTTTTCGCTCGACAATTCCATTCTTGGGTGGATGGTTTGGCCCTTGTTCCTGTAACTCGAATCCTAGCTCGGTATATCCCATTTTAATTTTACACCATTGTAAACCTTACGCCTTTTTTACTCTCTGATCGAGGTTCCCGGCATTAAAAAATCTTCGTAAACTAAGTCACACGTGTATATGTTGACATTTAAGAGATACACAGTCAAGAAAATCAAGGGCAATGGTGATATATATGCGGATTAGACACCAAAAAAACACTCAACAAGTGGTTACAAATTAAGGAATGTGTTTAGTGACGGCATCAGATTCCTAATTGATGGAGAAAGGTCTGGTGGCAAGAAAAGCTGCTTCTAGGTGGTTGTCAAGTGTTTTCGCTCAACGATTCCATTCTTGGTTGGTTGGTTTGGCCCTTGTTCCTGTAACTCGAATCCTAGCTCGGTATATCCCATTTTAATTTTACACCATTGGGAACCTTACGGCTTTTTTACTCTCTGATCGAGGTTCTCGGCATTGAAAAATCTTCGTAAACTAAATCACACGTGTATATGTTGACATTTAAGATATATACAGTCAAGAAAATCAAGGGCAATAGTCGTATATATGCGGATTAGACACCAAAAAAGACACCCAACAAATGGCTACAAATTAAGGAATGTGTTAATTGACGGCATCAGATTCCTAATTGATGGAGAAAGGTCTGGTGGCAAGAAAAGCTGCTTTTAGGAGGTTGTCAAGTGTTTTTGCTCGATGATTCCATTCTTGGGTGGTTGGTTTGGCCCTTGTTCCCGTAACTCGAATCCTAGCCCAGTGTATCACATTTTAATTTTACACCATTGTGAACCTTACGCATTTATTACTCTCTGATCGAGGTTCTCGGCATTGAAAAATCTTCATAAACTAAATCACACGTGTATATGTTGACATTTAAGAGATATACAGTCAAGAAAATCAAGGCCAATGGTGACATATATGCGGATTAGACACAAAAAAAAAAAACACTCAACAAATGGCTACAATTTAAGGAATGTGTTTAGTGGCGACATCAGATTCCTAATTGATGGAGAAAGGTCTGGTGGCATGAAAAGCTGCTTCTAGTAGGTTGTCAAGTGTTTTCGCTCGACGATTCCATTCTTGGGTGGTTGATTTGGCCCTTGTTCCTGTAACTCAAATCCAAGCCCGGTATATCCCATTTTAATTTTACACCATTATGAACATTACGCCTTATTTACTCTTTGATCGAGGTTCTCAACATTGAAAAATCTTCGTAAACTAAATCACACGTGTATATGTTGACATTTAAGAGATATACATTCAAGAAAATCAAGAGCAATGGCGATATATATTCGGATTAGACTCAAAAAAAAAAAAAACTCAAGAAATGGCTACAATTTAAGGAATGTGTTTAGTGATGGCATCAGATTCCTAAATGATGGAAAATGGTCTGGTGGCAAGAAAAGCTGATTCTAGGAAGTTGTCAAGTGTTTTCGCTCGACGATTCCATTCTTGGGTGGTTGGTTTGGCCCTTCTTCCTGTAACACGAATCCTAGCCCGGTATATCCCATTTTAATTTTACACCATTGTGAACTATACGCCTTTTTTACTCTCTAATAGAGGTTCTCGGCGTTGAAAAATCTTCGTAAACTAAATCACACATGTATATGTTGATATTTAAGAGATATACAGTCAAGAAAATCAAGGGCAATGGTGATATATATGCGGATTAGACACCAAGAAAAACACTCAACAAATTGCTAAAATTTAAGGAATGTGTTTAGCGACGGCATCAGATTCCTAATTGATGGAGAAAGGTCTGGTGGCAAGAAAAGCTGCTTCTAGGAGGTTGTCAAGTGTTTACGCTCGCCGATTCCATTCTTGGGTGTTTGGTTTGGCCCTTGTTCCTGTAACTCGAATCCTAGCTCGGTATATCCCATTTTAATTTTACACCATTGTGAACCTTACACCTTTTTTGCTCTCTGATCGAGGTTCTCGGCATTGAAAAATCTTCGTAAACTAAATCACACGTGTATATGTTGACATTTAAGAGATATACAGTCAAGAAAATCAAGGGCAATGGCGATATATATACGGATTAGACACCAAAAAAAACACTCAACAAGTGGTTACAAATTAAGGAATGTGTTTAGTGATGGCATCAGATTCCTAATTGATGGAGAAAGGTTTGGTGGCAAGAAAAGCTGCTTCTAGGTGGTTGTCAAGTGTTTTCGCTCGACGATTCGATTCTTGGGTGGTTGGTTTGGCCCTTGTTCCTGTAACTCGAATCCTAGCTCGGTATATCCCATTTTAATTTTACACCATTGGGAACCTTACGCCTTTTTTACTCTCTGATCGAGGTTCTCGTCATTGAAAAATCTTCGTAAACTAAATCACACGTGTATATGTTGACATTTAAGATATATACAGTCAAGAAAATCAAGGGCAATGGTCATATATATGCGGATTAGACACCAAAAAAGACATCCAACAAAAGGCTACAAATTAAGGAATGTGTTTATTGACGGCATAAGATTCCTAATTGATGGATAAAGGTCTGGTGGCAAGAAAAGCTGCTTTTAGGAGGTTGTCAAGTGTTTTTGCTCGATGATTCCATTCTTGGGTGGTTGGTTTGGCCCTTGTTCCCCTCACTCGAATCCTAGCCCAGTATATAACATTATAATTTTACACCATTGTGAACCTTACGCCTTTTTTACTCTCTGATCGAGGTTCTCGGCATTGAAAAATCTTCATAAACTAAATCACACGTGTATATGTTGACATTTAAGAGATATACAGTCAAGAAAATCAAGGGCAATGGTGACATATATGCGGATTAGACACACAAAAAAAAACACTCAACAAATGGCTACAATTTAAGGAATGTGTTTAGTGACGACATCAAAATCCTAATTGATGGAGAAAGGTCTGGTGGGAAGAAAAGCTGCTTCTAGGATGTTGTCAAGTGTTTTCGCTAGACGATTCCATTCTTGGGTGGTTGGTTTAGCCCTTGTTCCTGTAACTCGATTCCTAGCCCGGTATATCCCATTTTATTTTTACACCATTGTGAACCTTACACCTTTTTTACTCTCTGATCGAGGTTCTCGGCATTGAAAATTTTTCGTAAACTAAATCACACGTGTATATGTTGACATTTAAGAGATATACACTCAAGAAAATCAAGGGAAATGGTGATATATATACGTATTAGACACAAAAAAAAACACTCAACAAGTGGCTACAATTGAAGGAATGTATTTAGTGACGGCTTCAGATTCCTAATTGATGGAGAAAGGTCTAGTGGCAAGAAAAGCTGCTTCTAGGAGGTTGTCAAGTGTTTTCGCTCGACGATTCCATTCTTGGGTGGTTTGTTTGGCCCTTGTTCCTGTAACTCGAATCCTAGCTCGGTATATCCCGTTTTCATTTTACACCATTGTGATCCTTACGCCTTTTTTACTCTCTGGTCGAGGTTCTCGACATTGAAAAATCATCTTAAACTAAATGACACGTGTATATGTTGACATTTAAGAGATATACAGTCAAGAAAATCAAGGGCAATGGTGATATATATGCGGATTAGACAAAAAAAACACTCAACAAATGGCTACAATTTAAGGAATGTGTTTGGTGACGGCATCAGATTCCTAATTGATGGGGAAAGGTGTGGTAGCAAGAAAAGCTGCTTCTAGTAGGTTGTCAAGTGTTTTCGCTCGATGATTCCATTCTTGGGTGGTTGATTTGGCCCTTGTTCCTGTAACTCGAATCCTAGCCCGGTATATCCCATTTTAATTTTACACCATTGTGAACCTTACGCCTTATTTACTCTTTGATCGAGGTTCTCAACATTGAAAAAGCTTCGTAAACTAAATCACACGTGTATATGTTGACATTTAAGAGATATACAATCAAGAAAATCAAGGGCAATGGTGATATATATTCGGATTAGACACTAAAAAAACACTCAACAAATGTCCACAATTTAAGGAATGTGTTTAGTGACGGCATCAGATTCGTAATTGATAGAGAATGGTCTGGTGGCAAGAAAAGCTGTTTCTAGGAGGTTGTCAAGTGTTTTCGCACGACGATTCCATTCTTCGGTGGTTGGTTTGGCCCTTGTTCCTATAACTCGAATTCTAGCCCGGTATATCCCATTTTAATTTTACACCATTGTGAACCTTACGCCTTTTTTACTCTCTGATCGGGGTTCTCGGCATTGAAAAATCTTTGTAAACTAAATCACACGTGTATATGTTGACATTTAAAAGATAAACAGTCAAGAAAATCAAGGGCAATGGTGATATATATGCGTATTAGACACCAAAAAAACACTCAACAAATGTCTAAAATTTAAGGAATGTTTTTAGTGACGGCATCATATTTTTAATTGATGGAGAAATGTTTAGTGGCAAGAAAAACTACTTCAAGGAGGTTGTCAAATGTTTTCGCTCGACGATTCCATTCTTGGGTGGTTGGTTTGGCCCTTGTTCCTGTAACTCGAATCCTAGTCCGGTATATCCCATTTTAGTTTTACACCATTATGAACCTTACGCCTTTTTTACTCTCTGGTCGAGGTTTTCGGCATTGAAAAATCTTCGTAAACTAAATCACACGTGGATATGTTGACATTTAAGAGATATAAAGTCAAGAAAATCAAGAGCAATGGCGATATATATGCGGATTAGACTCAAAAAAAAAAAAACTCAACAAATGGCTACAACTTAAGGAATGTGTTTAGTGATGGCATCAGATTCCTAAATGATGGAGAATGGTCTAGTGGCAAGAAAAGCGGATTCTAGGAAGCTGTCAAGTGTTTTCTCTCGACGATTCCATTCTTGGGTGGTTGGTTTGGCCCTTCTTCCTGTAACTCGAATCCTAGCCCGGTATATCCCATTTTAATTTTACACCATTGTGAACTTTACGCCTTTTTTACTCTCTGATAGAGGTTCTCGGCGTTGAAAAATCTTCGTAAACTAAATCACACATGTATATGTTGACATTTAAGAGATATACAGTCAAGAAAATCAAGGGCAATGGTGATATATATGCGGATTAGACACCTAGAAAAAAACACTCAACAAATGGCTAAAACTTAAGGAATGTGTTTAGCGACGGCATCAGATTCCTAATTGATGGAGAATGGTCTGGTGGCAAGAAAAGCTGCTTCTAGGAGGTTATCAAGTGTTTTCGCTCGACGATTCCATTCTTGGGTGTTTGGTTTGGCCCTTGTTCCTGTAACTCGAATCCTAGCTCGGTATATCACATTTTAATTATACACCATTGTGAACCTTACACCTTTTTTATTCTCTGATCGAGGTTCTCGGCATTGAAAAATCTTCGTAAACTAAATCACACGTGTATATGTTGACATTTAAGAGATATACAGTCAAGAAAATCAAGGGCAATGGCGATATATATGTGGATTAGACACTAAAAAAACACTCAAAAAACGGCTACAATTTAAGGAATGTGTTTAGTGATGGCATCAGATTCCTAATTCATGGAGAAAAGTCTGGTGGCAAGAAAAGCTGCTTCTAGGAGGTTCTCAAGTGTTTTCGCTCGACGATTCCATTCTTTGGTGTTGGTTTGCCCCTTGTTCCTGTAACTCGAATCCAAGCCCTGTATATCCCATTTTAATTTTACACCATTGTGAAGTTTACTCCTTTTTTACTCTCTGATCGACGTTGTTGACATTGAAAAATCTTCATAAACTAAATCACACGTGTATATGTTGACATTTAAGAGATATACAGTCAAGAAAATCAAGGGCAATGGTGATATTTATGCGGATTAGACACCAAAAAAACACTCAACAAATGGCTACAAATTAAGGAATGTGTTTAGTGACGACATCAGATTCATAATTGATGGAGAAACGTCTGGTGGCAAGAAAAGCTGCTTCTAGGAGTTTGTCAAGTGTTTTCAATCGACGATTCCATTCTTGGGTGGTTGGTTTGGCCCTTGTTCCTGTAACTTGAATCCTAGCTAGGTATATCCCATTTTAATTTTACACCATTGTGAACCTTACGCCTTTTTTACTCTCTGATCGAGGTTCTCGGCATTGAAAAATCTTCGTAAACTAAATCACACGTGTATATGTTGACATTTAAAAGATATACAGTTAAGAAAATCAAGGGCAACGGTGATATATATACGGATTAGACACCAAAAAAACACTCAACAAATGGCTACAATTTAAGGAATGTGTTTAGTGAAGGCATCAGATTCCTAATTGATGGAGAAAGTTCTGGTGGCAAGAAAAGCTGCTTCTAGGAGGTTGTCAAATGTTTTCGCTCGATGATTCCATTCTTGGGTGGTTGGTTTGGCCCTTGTTCCTGTAACTTGAATCCTAGCCCGGTAAATCCCATTTTAATTTTACACCATTGTGAACCTGACGCCTTTTTTACTCTCTGATCGAGGTTCTCGGCTTTGAAAAATCTTCGTAAACTAAATCACACGTGTATATGTTGACATTTAAGAGATTTACAGTCAACAAAATCACGGGCAATGGTGATATATATGCGGATTAGACACCAAAAAAACACTCAACAAATTGCTACAATTTTCGGAATGTGTTTAGTGACGGTATCAGAATCCTAATTGTTGAAGAAAGGTCTGGTGGCAAGAAAAGCTGCTTCTAGGAGGTTGTCAAGTGTTTTCGCTCGACGATTCCATTCTTGGGTGGTTGGTTTGGCCCTTGTTCATGTAACTCGAATCCAAGCCCGGTATATCTCATTTTAATTTTACACCATTGTGAACCTTACGCCTTTTTTACTCTCTCATCGAGGTTCTCAGCATTGAAAAATCTTCGTAAACTAAATCACACGTGTATATGTTGACATTTAAGAGATATACTGTCAAAAAAATCAAGGGCAATGGTGATATATATGTAGATTAGACACCATAAAAACACTCAACAAATGGCGACAACATAAGGAATGTGTTTAGTGACGGCATCAGATTCCTAATTGACGGAGAAAGTTCTGGTGGCAAGAAAAGCTGCTTCTAGGAGGTTGTCAAGTGTTTTCGCTCGACAATTCCGTTCTTGGGTGGTTGGTTTGGCCCTTGTTCCTGTAACTCGAATCATAGCCCGGTATATCCCATTTTAATTTTACACCATTGTGAACCTTACACCGTTTTTACTCTCTGATCGAGGTTCTCGTCATTGAAAAAATCTTCGTAAACTAAATCCCTCGTGTATATGTTGATATTTAATAGATATACAGTTATGAAAATAAAGGGCAATGGTGATATATATGCCGATTAGGCACAAAAAAAAAACACTCAACAAACGGCTACAATTTAAGGAATGTGTTTAGAGACGGCATCAGATTCCTAATTGATGGGGAAAGGTCTGGTGGCAGGAAAAGCTGTGATATCACACATCGGTTGTGAAGGGGAACGAAGGCTTCCTTATAAGGGGCTTGATACCTTCACCATCATGACGCGTTTTAAAGTCGTGAAGGGCGGACGCTGAGAGCGTGCTGGCTGCCAAAGCGGACAATATCATGGTGCGGTTACGCTGGGCTGTTACAGATGGTATCAGAGCCAGGGCCGGACCGGTGGTGTCAGGTCCCGCGAGGACGCTGGAACCCTTAAGGGGGGTGGATTGTGATATCCCACATCAGTTGTGAAGGGGAACGAAGGCTTCCTTATAAGGGGCTTGATACCTTCACCATCATGATGTGTTTTAAAGCCGTGACGGGCGGACGCTGAGAGCGTGCTGGCTGCCAAAGCGGACAATATTATGGTTCGGTTGCGCTGGGCTGTTACAAAAGCAAAGTTGCTTCAAGGAGGTTGTCCAGTGTTTTCGCTCGAGGATTCCATTCTTGGGTGGTTAGTTTGGCCCTTGTTCCTATAACTCGAATCCTAGCCCGGTATATCTCATTTTAATTTTACACCATTGTGAACCTTACGCCTTTTTTACTCTCTGATCGAGGTTTTCGGCATTAAAAAATCTTCGTAAACTAAATCACACGTGTATATGTTGACATTTAAGAGATATACAGTCAAGAAAATCAAGGGCAATGGTGATATATATGCGGATTAGACACCAAAAAAAAACACTCAACAACCGGCTACAATTTAAGGAATGTATTTAGTGACGGCATCAGATTCCTAGTTGATGGAGAAAGGTCTGGTGGCAAGAAAAGCTGCTTCTAGGAGGTTGTCAAGTGTTTTCGCTCGACGGTTCCATTCTTGGGTGGTTGGTTTGGCCCTTGTTCCTGTAACTCGAACCCTAACCCGGTATATCCCATTTTAATTTTACACCATTGTGAACCTTACGCCTTTTTTACTCTTTGATCATGGTTCTCGGCATTCAAAAATCTTAGTAAACTAAATCACATGTGTATATGTTGACATTTAAGAGATATACAGTCAAGAAAATCAAGGGCAATGGTGATATATATGCGGATTAGACACAAAAAAAAAAACTCAACAAATGGCTACAATTTAAGGAATGTGTTTAGTGACGGCATCAGATTCCTAATTGTTAGAGAATGGTCTGGTGGCAAGAAAAGCTGCTTCTAGGAGGTTGTCAAGTGTTTTCGCTCGACGATTCCATTCTTGGGTGGTTGGTTTGGCCCTTGTTCCTGTAACTCGAATCCTAGCCCGGTATATTTCATTTTAATTTTACACCATTGTGAACTTTACGCGTTTTTTACTCTCTGATAGAGGTTCTCGGCATTGAAAAATCTTCGTAAACTAAATCACACATGTATATGTTGACATTTAAGAGATATACAGTCAAGAAAATCAAGGGCAATGGTGATATATATGCGGATTAGACACCAAGAAAAACACTCAACAAATGGCTACAATTTAAGGAATGTGTTTAGTGACGGCATCAGATTCCTAATTGATGGAGAAAGGTCTGGTGGCAAGAAAAGCTGCTTCTAGGAGGTTGTCAAGTGTTTTCGCTCGACGATTCCAGTCTTGGGTGGTTGGTTTGGCCCTTGTTCCTGTAACTTGAATCCTAGCTCGGTATATCCCATTTTAATTTTACACCATTGTGAACCTTACGCCTTTTTACTCTGTGATCGAGGTTCTCGGCATTGAAAAATCTTCGTAAACTAAATCACACGTGTATATGTTGACATTTAAGAGATATACAGTCAAGAAAATAAAGGGCAATAGCGATATATATGCGGATTAGACACCAAAAAAAACACCCAACAAACAGCTACAATTTAAGGAATGTGTTTAGTGACGACATCAGATTCCTAATTGATGGAGAAAAGTCTGGTGGCAAGAAAAGCTGCTTCTAGGAGGTTGTCAAGTGTTTTCGCTCGACGATTCCATTCTTGGGTGTTGGTTTGCCCCTTGTTCCTGTAACTCGAATCCTAGCCCTGTATATCCCATTTTAATTTTACACCATTGTGAAGTTTACGCCTTTTTTACTCTCTGATCGACGTTCTCGACATTGAAAAATCTTCATAAACTAAATCACACGTGTATATGTTGACATTTAAGAGATATACAGTCAAGAAAATCAAGGGCGATGGTGATATATATGCAGATTAGACATCAAAAAAACACTCAACAAATGGCTACAAATTAAGGAATGTATTTAGTGACGGCATCAGATTCCTAATTGATGGAGAAAGGTCTGGTGGCAAGAAAAGCTGCTTCTAGGAGTTTGTTAAGTGTTTTCGCTCGACGATTCCATTCTTGGGTGGTTGGTTTGGCCCTTGTTCCTGTAACTTGAATCATAGCCCGGTATATCCCATTTTAATTTTACACCATTGTGAACCTTACGCCTTTTTTACTCTCTGATCCAGGTTCTCGGCATTGGAAAATCTTCGTAAACTAAATCACACATGTATATGTTGACATTTAAGAGATATACAGTCAAGAAAATCAAGGGCAATGGTGATATATATGCGGATTAGACAAAAAAAACACTCAACAAATGGCTACAATTTAAGGAATGTGTTTAGTGAAGGCATCAAATTTCTAATTGATGGACAAAGTTCTGGTGGCAAGAAAAGCTGCTTCGTGGAGGTTGTCAAGTGTTTTCGCTCGACGATTCCATTCTTGGGTGGGTGGTTTGGCCATTATTCCTGTAACTTGAATCCTAGCCCGGTAAATCCCATTTTAATTTTACACCATTGTGAACCTTACGCCTTTTTTACTCTCTGATCGAGATTCTCGGCTTTGAAAAATTTCGTAAACTAAATCACACTTGTATATGTTGACATTTAAGAGATTTACAGTCAAGAAAATCAAGGGCAATGGTGATATATATGCGGATTAGACACAAAAAAAAAAGACTCAACAAATGGCTACAATTTAAGGAATGTGTTTAGTGACGGTATCAGAATCCTAATTGATGGAGAAAGGTCTGGTGGCAAGAAAAGCTGCTTCTAGGAGGTTGTCAATTGTTTTCGCTCGACGATTCCATTCTTGGGTGGTTGGTTTGGCCCTTGTTTATGTAACTCGAATCCTAGCCCGGTATATCCCATTTTAATTTTACACCATTGTGAACCTTACGCCTTTTTTACTCTCTGATCGAGGTTCTCGGCATTGAAAAATCTTCGTAAACTAAATCACACGTGTATATGTTGACATTTAAGAGATATACAGTCAAGAAAATCAAGGGCAATGGTGATATATATGCGGATTAGATACCAAAAAAACACTCAACAAATGGCGACAATTTAAGGAATGTGTTTTGTGACGGCATCAGATTCCTAATTGATGGAGAAAGTTCTGGTGGCAAGAAAAGCTGCTTCTAGGAGGTTGTCAAGTGTTTTCGCTCAACAATTCCATTATTGGGTGGTTGGTTTGGCCCTTGTTCCTGTAACTCGAATCATAGCCCGGTATATCCCATTCTAATTTTTACATCATTGTGAACCTTACGCCTTTTTGACTCTCTGATCGAGGTTCTCGGCATTGAAAAAATCTTCGTAAACTAAATCACTCGTTGATGGAGAGTGCAAAACACGAGTGTTAAGTGTGTTAAGTTACATATCTTAGTGTGTTTTAAGCGGTTAAGTGTTTCGAATGTGATAACTACGCGTATTTCTGGTGTTACAGGTTAATCGGCTTTAACCGGTAAAGTTGGAGCGTTTGATGATGAAGCGGAACTACCAAGGATAATAGTCGAGACACACTATATTATTCGGGAGCCGTTACGAGTCAAAATGTAGCTTGAATGTGCAAAGAACGCAAAATAATGGATACAAGGAGGTGATCAAAAGTCAAAGAACCATCATCATTAATCATCACAATATAATAGATTGGCAGCTCCCATTCACGTTACTTTTTGGCCGACAACATCACATGTCTATTGAATCCAAACTGACGGCACATGTGGGCTGGACTTTTGGGACTTTGTTTGAGATCCATCATCGATAGTGGGCCGATTTAAGGGGTGCATTATGGACTTGGCGGCTGACTAGAGGGTGCACGTGAATAAAGGTGAAGAACATAATTCATATATATGTATCAATTTGAAACATAACCAAGCAATAGTAACTTCACGGTAACGGCGGTTACGGGTATTTTTGGTATTCTCACTCTAAATGCCACGCGTCCCTTTCTTTTTCACCGATCTCTTACACTGCAACCAACATAAACACATCGGCGCCACTACTGCCTTGACTCATCTGAACCGTCACAGCCACCGCCAACGCCAGATCCGGTCGGAGAGAGATGCGACTACTGCCTTGACTCATCTGAACCGCCACCGCCAACGCTAGATCCGGTCGGAGAGAGAGGCGGTCGAGTAACGTTAGTGGTGGCCGATGGATCTTGGGTTCAACCGCCGTAGAGCAGCCGGATGGACTCACCACCATGTTAAAAACAAAACTGAATGAACAGTTGTATGGTCATTTTAGGGATTTACCATCAGATACCACCGTTTTAGATACCACCGTTTTAGGGTTCTAGAGGGGAGTAAGAGAGACAGATTACAGAGGGGAGAGCAGAGCAACGTTGACGGAGGAACTGGTTGTCGTCTTCGGCTGGCCAGCCAGCCCTCAAGTTAGGCCGGTTGTGATGGTTTGGTGGTATACCACAGCGTTCTTGGCGGCGGCCATGACGGCTACGGGTCTAGGGTTTCCGATACTGCCTGTAGCTGGCGAACACTCCAGCGAAGAGTCCCGATCTATCATGCGGTTATTTCTCAGATACCCCCATTTCATCTCGGTAGCTCGCGGAATCTACAATACTTGTATGTATGTTTCTTTCTTCAATTGTTCTTGAATTGTTAGATGTGTTTTTGGGGTATTGATTGTGGGTTTTATGTGGAGGAGTAGAAATTTGTTTTGTTTAATTAAATTAAATTCAGATGAATGATGCCCTTATTGCAGCGAAACATAATGAAACATTCTTGGAGTTGAAATACAGCCCGGGTGATGACAAGCTTCACTGTTATCTTTAAAATCACTATTTATAAACACCCATCCTTTAAAGTTTAAGTGGATTTTATTTCCATTTGGTTTGTAATATGTATCTGGTTTTAAAATACAGGGCAACACATAGATTATTATTTTAGGACTGTTATAGCATTGGTATATGCTGGATATTATCATCAGTTATTCACGTGAACTTGGCAGGGGATTCCATTCAAGAAGTCAACATCACATTCTCATCTTGGGCCACGCATGGGCTTCATTAATTGATGATACATACCGACATCAGAAGGGACATTAGTTGGGAGGTTGTTTTCTTTGGACTCTTGGCCCCACGCACCTACACACAAAATTGGAGGAGACTTTTGGATCCTTTTCTTTGATTGGGCCGCCACACAATGGGGGACATCACGTGAATTTTGGATCAAAAAGGTCATTCAACAACATTAATAAAATCATCATTGACGGCAGACGACAGTAGGGAGAGAGGGTTTTTTCAACCGGGGACCGAAGCTATTGAAGATCAATAACCGAGATGAGCGGCTAAATCTCTCGTGAACACTTCGGGTGAATGATTCTTGTGAGACACTTTTAATTCTAGTTTCTGTTTTGTATTGAGATTTGGATTTGTAGTCGGGTGACAGCCGACTATTTGCGTGATTATATAATTTTTGTGACAGACAAATCCTGAGTGACAGTCAGAGTTATAATTATGTGTTGAATCCAATTATGCTTTTGTTGATTGAATGATTCCTATGTATGTTTGTTTTAATATTTATCTGATCAATTAATAATAAGATTTTGAACTGCATAGGTAATTGGTAGATGTGACAGATGTACTATTCAATCAATAGCATCCAATAAAATCAGAACTAGGTTATTAGTAATTACAGAATCTGAATCCCGGAGTGATCACCTTTTCTCATCATTGTTTATTACAACTCAATCTTTTCCATAATTTTTATTCATTAATTTAGATAATTCTTATAATCAATCACACCGATTTTCCAATTCAGTAGTAATTAATTTATACTTTTCATTACAACACTTTCCACAATCCTCCTCTGGTTCGATATCCGACTTACTCTAGCTACTAGTTTATTTCGGTTTTTGCATGTCACTAACGACAGACATCACTCGTGTATATGTTGATATTTAAGAGATATACAGTCATGAAAATAAAGGGCAATGGTGATATATTTAAGAGATATACACAAACGGCTACAATTTAAGGAATGTGTTTAGTGACGGCATCAGATTTCTAATTGATGGAGAAAGGTCTGGTGGCAGGAAAAGCTGTGATATCACACATCGGTTGTGAATGGGAACGAAGGCTTCCTTATAAGGGGCTTGATACCTTCACCATCATGACGCGTTTTAAAGCCGTGAAGGGCGGACGCTGAGAGCGTGCTGGCTGCCAAAGCGGACAATATCATGGTGCGGTTACGCTGGGCTGTTACAGATGGCATCAGAGCCAGGGCCGGACCGGTTGTGCCAAGTCCCGCAAGGACGCTGGTCCCCTTAAGGGGGGTGGATTGTGATATCCCACATCGGTTGTGAAGGGGAACGAAGGCTTCCTTATAAGGGGCTTGATACCTTCACCATCATGATGCGTTTTAAAGTCGTGACGGGCAGACGCTGAGAGCGTGCTGGCTGCCAAAGCGGACAATATCATGGTGCGGTTGCGCTGGGTTGTTACAAAAGTGATGCGTGCGAAGTGTTATACATATTAGGTGTATATTTTAAGCCCCTTTAACACTTATTTTAGCCAAGTTTTAAATTTATAAAACACGATATTTTACTAACACTAAACACACATATGGGCAAGTGCACCCATCGTGAGCGTAGTATAGCGTTGGTAAGATACCGAGGTCGTCCAAGGACACAAGAGCTTTTAGTACCAGTTTATCCTCAACGTCTAATCAAAATAAGAAGTTTAGAAAAAGGTTTTAAACTAAGAAAAATTAAGAACTAACTAAAATGCTGAAAAGTAAAAATAAAAGAAAAAAAACAGATAGACAAGATGAATCACTTGGTTCCGACTCGTATCTAGTATAACCTTTGATTATTTTCGCACTTTTGCACATAATTAAGAGATTATCTTAGTTATTGTAGTAGGCCCCTCTTTTGAAGGTGACGTTACCCTCACCCCAGTAGTTTGAGTCAGCAAGGATACAATCCTAAAAGGGTGGATTATTGGAAGATAATGAATTAAGTTATTAATGTAATATTATGGTAGGCCCCTCTTTTGAAGGTGACGTTACCCTCGACTAAGTAGTTTGAGTCAGCAGGGATACAGTCCTAAATAGCCGGGTTATTGTATTAATAGTAGTTAACTTATGAGGGGAGCAAAGAGTTTGGACCCCCGCCATCCAATACCGTGAAGCATTGAAGGAGGTCCTACTAAATTTGACCCAGGTCCATTGCAGGACCTCTAAACGCTGAAAAATGGCAAGACCTTTACCAAACAGTTCCCTTAACCCCCGACCAGGTAGCCAACATACCTCCATATAGACCGTGGAGATATGAATGGTGAAAATCTTTTATTTTATATAGACAGTAAAATAATGCCAAGACACCAGGGACAAACGATAAGGAAAAATCACCTTCAACATAAGTAACTAGTTATTAAAGTCATTAATACAAAACCAAATAAAAAGTGCAAAAGATTAGAAATAAAAAGTATTATACTAGACACTTTGTCTTCACCAAGTGATGTAAGAGACTTAGGCAAACATGGCCTTGATTGTCAAGAACTCTTACGATCAATCTTGAATCCCGAGACGACTCACACACTCTACGATGGACAATGGATGATGGTGGTGGATGATGGTGTTATGGTGGTGGTGGGTGGTGGGTGAAGTGTGAGAGAGGTGGTGTGCCAAGGGATGAGTTGAAATGAAACCAAGCACTCCTATTTATAGGCTGAACAGAAGGCTGGGCACGGCCCCGTGTCCGCTGGACACGGCCCCGTGCCTGTCTGACAATCTCTCTCTTCATTAATTGTAATTCGCAATTATAATTAATGCGCCTGCTGTACTTTCGCCACGCCCCCGTGTTCACTGGGCACGGCCCGTGGTGGGCAATAGAAGCTTCTATAGGTTTGTCTTTTCTGCTGCTTCTTGGGCACGGCCCCGTGCTGGCTGAGCACGGGGCGTGTTCAGTCTTCTGCCTTCTCTATTTTGCTTGGGAAGATGCCGTTGAGGGGTCGGGCAGTCCACTTATGTTCCTTTTCTTGTATTTATGTTAGATTTAGCTGTCTTTTTGCTTCTTTTATGAATTTGAGCTCATTTAATCCTGAAAATACAAAAGGAAGACAAAAACACTCTTTTTCCAAAAAGCAAAGCTGCTTCAAGGAGGTTGTTTATGTCTTTTTGCTTCTTTTATGTAATTTATATGTTGCATTTTACACACATCAAAAAGCAAAGCTGCTTCAAGGAGGTTGTCATGTGTTTTCGCTCGACGATTCCATTCTTGGGTGTTTAGTTTGACCCTTGTTCCTATAACTCGAATCCTAGCCCGGTATATCCCATTTTAATTTTACACCATTGTGAACCTTACGCATTTTTTACTCTCTGATCAAGGTTCTCGGCATTGAAAAATCTTAGTAAACTAAATCACACGTGTATATGTCGACATTTAAGAGATATACAGTCAACAAAATCAAGGGCAATGGTGATATATATGCGGATTAGACACAAAAAAAACACTCAACAAATGGCTACAATTTAAGGAATGTGTTAATTGATGGAATCAGATTCCTAATTGATGGAAAAAGGTCTGGCGGTAAGAAAATCTGCTTCTAGGGGGTTGTCAAATGTTTTCACTCGACGATTCCATTCTTGGGTGGTTGGTTTGGCCCTTGTTTCTGTAACTCGAATCCTAGCCCGGTATATCCCATTTTAATTTTACATCATTGTGAACCTTACGCCTTTTTTACTCTCTGATCGAGGTACTCGGTATTGAAAACTCTTCGTAAACAAAATCACACGTGTATATGTTAACATTTAAGAGATATACAGTCAAGAACATCAAGGGCAATGGTGATATATATGCGGATCAGACAACAAAAAAAACACTCAACAAATGGTTACAATTTAAGGAATGTGTTTAGTAACGGCATCTGATTATTAATTGATGGAGAAAGGTCTGGTGGCAAGAAAAGCTGCTTCTAGGAGGTTGTCAAGTGTTTTCGCTCGATGATTCCATTCTTGGATGGTTGGTTTGGCCCTTGTTCCTGTAACTCGAATCCTAGCCCGGTATATCCCATTTTAATTTTACACCATTGTGAACCTTACGCCTTTTTTACTCCCTGATCGAGGTTCTCAGCATTGAAAAATCTTCGTAAACTAAATCACACGTGTATATGTTGACATTTAAGTGATATACAATAAAGAAAAATCAAGGGCAATGGTGATATATATGCGGATTAGACACCAAAAAAACACTCAACAAATGGCTACATTTTATGGAATGTGTTTAGTGACGGTATCAGATTCCTAATTGATGAAGAAAGGTCTGGTGGCAAGAAAAGCTGCTTCTAGGAGGTTGTCAAGTGTTTTCGCTCGACGAATCCATTCTTGGGTGGTTGGTTTGGCCCTTGTTCCTGTAACTCGAATCCTAGCCAGGTGTATCCCATTTTAATTTTACTCCATTGTGAACCTTACGCCTTTTTTACTCTCTGATCGAGATTCTCAGCATTGAAAAATCTTCGTAAACTAAATCACACGAGTATATGTTGACATTTAAGAGATATACAGTCAAGAAAATCAAGGGCAATGGTGATATATTTGTGGATTAGACACCAAAAAAACACTCAACAAATGGCTACGATTTAAGGAATGGGTTTAGTGACGGCATCAGATTCTTAATTGATGGAGAAAGGACTGGTGGTAAGAAAAGCTGCTTCTAGGAGGTTGTCAAGTATTTTCGCTCGACGATTCCATTCTTGGGTGGTTGGTTTCGCCCTTGTTCCTGTAACTCGAATCCTAGCCCGGTATATCCCATTTTAATTTTACACCATTGTGAACCTTACACCTTTTTTACTCTCTGATCGAGGTTCTCGGCATTGAAAAATCTTCGTAAACTAAATCACACGTGTATATGTTGACATTTAAGAGATATACAGTCAAGAAAATCAAGGGCAATGGTGATATATATGCGGATTAGACACCAAAAAAAACACTCAACAAATGGCTACAATTTAATGAATGTATTTAGTGACCGCATCAGATTCCTAATTGATGGAGAAAGGTCTGTAGACAAGAAAAGCTGCTTCTAGGAGGTTGTCAAGTCTTTTCGCTCGACGATTCCATTCTTGGGTGGTTGGTTTGGCCCTTGTTCCTGTAACTCGAATCCTAGCCCGATATATCCCATTTTAATTTTACACCATTGTGAACCTTACGCCTTTTTTACTCTCTGATCAGGGTTCTTGGCATTGAAAAATCTTCGTAAACTAAATCACATGTGTATATGTTGACATATAAGGGATATACAGTCAAGAAAATCAAGAGCAATGGTGATATATATGCAGATTAGACACCAAAAAATAAACACTCAGAAAATGGCTACAATTTAAGGAATGTGTTTAGTGATGGCATCAGATTCTTAACTGATGGAGAAAGGTCTTGTGGCAAGAAAAGCTGCTTACAGGAGGTTGTCAAGAGTTTTTGCTCGAAGATTCCATTCTTGGGTGGTCGGTTTGGCCCTTGTTCCTGTATCTCGACTCCTAGCCCGGTATATCCCATTTTAGTTTCACACCATTGTGACCCTTACGCATTTTTTACTCTCTGATCGAGGTTCTCGGCATTGAAAAACCTTCAAAAACTAAATCACACGTGTATATGTTGACATTTAAGAGATCTACAGTCAAGAAAATCAAAGCAATGGTGATATATATGCGGATTAGACACCAAAAAATAAACACTCAAAAAATGGCTACAATTTAAGGAATGTGTTTAGTGACGGCATCAGATTCCTAATTGATGGAGAAAGGTCTGGTGGCAAGAAAAGCTGCTTCCAATTAGATTGTCAAGTGTTTTCGCTCGACGATTCCATTCTTGGGTGGTTGGTTTGGCCCTTGTTCCTGTAACTCGGATCCTAGCCCGGTATATCCCATTTTAGTTTTACACTATTATGAACCTTACTCCTTTTTTACTCTCTGATCGAGGTTCTAGTCATTGAAAAGTCTTCGTAAACTAAGTCTCACGTGTATATATGTTGACATTTAAGAGTTATTTAGTCAAGAAAATCAAGAGCAATGATGATATATATGCAGATTAGACACCAAAAAATAAAGACTCAAAAAATGGCAACAATTTAAGGAATGTGTTTAGTGACGGCATCAGATTCCTTATTGATGGAGAAAGGTTTGGTGGCAAGAAAAGCTACTTTCAGGAGGTTGTCAAGTGTTTTCGCTAGATGATTCCATTCTTGGGTGGTTGGTTTGGCCCTTGTTCCTGTAACTCGAAACCTTGCCCGGTATATTCCATTTTAGTTTTACACCATTCTGAACCTTACACCTTTTTTACTCTCTAATCGAGTTCTCGGCATTGAAAATCTTCGTAAACTAAATAACACGTGTATATGTTGACATTAAAGAGATATACAGTCAAGAAAATTAAGAGCAATGGTGACATATAAGTGGATTAGACACCAAAAAATAAACACTCAAAAAATGGCTACAATTTAAGGAATGTGTTATGTGACGGGATCAGATTCCTAATTGATGGAGAAATGTCTGGTGGTAAGAAAAGCTGCTTCCGGGAGTTTGTCTAGTGTTTTCGCTCAACAATTCCATTCTTGGGTGGTTGGTTTTACCCCTGTTCCTATAACTCGAATCCTAGCCCGGTATATCCCATTTTAGTTTTACGCCATTATGAACCTTACGCCTTTTTTGCTCTCTGATCGAGGTTCTCGGCATTGAAAAATCTTGGTAAACTAAATCACACGTGTATATGTTGACATTCAAGGGATATACAGTAAAGAAAATCTAGAGCAATGGTGATATATATGCGGATTAGACACCAAAAAATAAACACCCAAAAAATGGCTACAATTTAAGGAATGTATTTAGTGACGGCATCAGATTCCTAATTAATGGAGAAAGGTCTGGTGGCAAGAAAAGCTGCTTCCAGGAGGTTGTCAAGTGTTTCTGCTCGACGATTCCATTCTTGGGTGGTTCGTTTGGCCCTTTTTGCTGTAACTCGAATCCTAGCCCGGTATATCCCATTTTAGTTTTACACCATTGTGAACCTTTCGCCTTTTTTACTCTCTGATCGAGGTTCTCAGCATTGAAAAATCTTCGTAAACTGAATCACATGTGTATATGTTGACATTTAGGAGATATACAGTCAAGAAAATCAAGAGCAATGGTGATATATAAGCGGATTAGACATCAGAAAATAAACACTCAAAAAATGGCTACAATTTAAGTAATGTGTTTAGTGACGTCATCAGATTCCTAATTGATGGAGAAAGGTCTGGTGGCAAGAAAAGCTGCTTCCAGGAGGTTGTCAAGTGTTTTCTCTCGTCGATTCTATTCTTGGGTGGTTGGTTTGGCCCTTGTTCCTGTAACTCAAATCCTTGCCCGGTATATCCCATTATAGTTTTACACCATTGTGAACCTTACGCCTTTTTTACTCTCTGATCGAGGTTCTCGGCATTGAAAAATCTTCGTAAACTAAATCACCAGTGTATATGTTAACATTTAAGAGATATACAGTCAAGAAAATCAAGAGCAATGGTGATATATATGCGGATTAGACACCAAAAAATAATCAATCAAAAAATGGCTACAATTTAATGAATGTGTTTAGTAACGACATCAAATGCCTAATTGATGGAGAAAGGTCTGGTGGCAAGAAAAGCTGCTTCCAAGAGGTTGTCAAGTGTTTTCTCTCAATGATTCTATTCATGGGTGGTTGGTTTGGCCCTTGTTCCTGTAACTCGAATCCTAGCCCGGTATATCCCATTTTAGTTTTACACCATTGTGAACCTTACGCCTTTTTTACTCTCTGATCGAGGTTCACAGCATTGAAAAATCTTCGTAAACTAAATCACACGTGTATATGTTGACATTTAAGAGATATACAGTCAAGAAAATCAAGAGCAATGGTGATATAAAAGCGTATTAGACATCAAAAAATAAACACTCAAAAAATGGCTACAATTTAGGGAATGTCTTTAGTGACGACATCAGATTCCTAATTGATGGAGGATGGTCTGGTGGCAAGAAAAGCTGCTTCCAGGTGGTTGACATTTAAGAGATATACCGTTACTGTAACTCGAATCCCATTCTTGGGTGGTTGGTTTGGCCCTTGTTCCTGTAACTCGAATCCTAGCCAGGTATATCCCATTTTAGTTTTACACGATTGTGAACCTTACGCCTTTTTTACTCTCTGATCGAGGTTCTCGGCACTGAAAAACTTCGTAAACAAAATCACACGGGTATATGTTGACATTTAAGAGATATACCGTCAAGAAAATCAAGAGCAATGGTGCTATATATGCGGATTAGACACCAAAAAATAAACACTCAAAAAATGGCTACAATTTAAGGAATGTGTTTAGTGACGGCATCAGATTTCTAATTGATGGAGAAAGGTCTGGTGGCAAGAAAAGCTGCTTCTAGGAGGTTGTCAAGTGTTTTCGCTCGACGATTCCATTCTTAGGTGGTTGGTTTGGCCCTTTTTCCTGTAACTCGAATCCTAGCCCGGTATATCCCATTTTAGTTTTACACCATTGTGAACCTTTCGCCTTTTTTACTCTCTGATCGAGGTTCACGTCATTGAAAAATCTTCGTAAACTAAATCACACGTGTATATGTTGACATTTAAGATATATACAGTCAAGAAAATCAAGAGCAATGGTGATATATATGCGGATTAAACACCAAAAAATAAACACTAAAAATTGGCAACAATTTAAGGAATGTGTTTAATGACGGCATCAGATTCCTTATTAATGGATAATGGTCTGATGACAAGAAAAGCTGCTTCCAGGAGGTTGTCAAGTGTTTTCGCTCGACGATTCCATTCTTGGGTGATTATTTGGCCCTTGTTCCTGTAACTCGAATCCTCGCCCAGTATATCCCATTTTAGTTTTACACCATTGTGAACCTTACGCCTTTTTTACTCTCTGATCGAGGTTCTCGACATTGAAAAATCTTCGTAAACTAAATCACACGTGTATATGTTGACATTTAAGAGATATACAGTAAAGAAAATCAATAGCAATGGTGATATATATGCGGATTAGACACAAAAAAAAAACACTCAAAAAATGGCTACAATTTAAGGAATTTGTTTAGTGATGGCATTAGAATCCTAATTGATAAAGAAAGGTATGGTGGCAAGAAAAGCTGCCTCCAATTAGGTTGTCAAGTTTTTTCGCTCGACGATTCCATTCTTGGGTGGTTGGTTAAGGCTCTTGTTCCTGTAACTCGAATCCTAGCCCGGTATATCACATTTTAGTTTTACACCATTGTGAACCTTACGCCTTTTTTACTCTCTGATCGAGGTTCTCGGCATTGAAAAATATTCGTAAACTAAATCACACGTGATATGTTGACATTTAAGATATATACAGTCAAGAAAATCAAGAGCAGTGGTGCTATATATGTGGATTAGACACCAAAAAATAAACACTCAAAAAATAGCTACAATTTAAGGAATGTGTTTAGTGACGGCATCAGATTCCTAATTGATGGAGAAAGGTCTGGTGGCAAGAAAAGCTGCTTCCAGGAGGTTGTCAAGTGTTTTCGCTCGACGATTCCATTCTTAGGTGGATGGTTTGGCCCTTTTTCCTATAACTCGAATACTAGCCCGGTATATCCCATTTTAGTTTTACACCATTGTGAACCTTTCGCCTTTTTTACTCTCTGATCGAGGTTCTCGTCATTGAAAAATCTTTGTAAACTAAATCACATGTGTATATGTTGACATTTAAGAGATATACAGTCAAGAAAATCAAGAGCAATCGTGATATATATGCGGATTAGAAACCAAAAAATAAACAATCAAAAAATGGCTACAATTTAATGAATGTGTTTAGTAACGGCATCAGATTCCTAATTGATGGAGAAAGGTCTGTTGGCAAGAAAAGCTGCTTCCAAGAGGTTGTCAAGTGTTTTCTCTCGACGATTCTATTCTTGGGTGGTTGGTTTGTCCCTTTTTCCTGTAACTCGAATCCTAGCCCGGTATATCCCATTTTAATTTTACACCATTGTGAACCATACGCCTTTTTTACTCTCTGATCGAGGTTCTCAGCATTGAAAAATCTTCGTAAACTAAATCACACTTGTATATGTTGACATTTAAGAGATATATACAGTCAAGAAAATCAAGTGCAATGGTGATATATAAGCGGATTAGACATCAAAAAATAAACACTCAAAAAATGGCTACAATTTAGGGAGTGTCTTTAGTGACGGCATCAGATTCCTAATTGATGGAGAAAGGTCTGGTGGCAAGAAAAGCTGCTTCCAGGAGGTTGTAAGTGTTTTCCCTCGATGATTCCATTCTTAGGTGGTTGGTTTGTCCCTTTCTCCTGTAACTCGAATACTAGCCCGGTATATCTCATTTTAGTTTTACACCATTGTGAACCTTTCGAATTTTTTTAATCTCTAATCGAGGTTCTTGTCAATAAAAAATCTTCGTAAACTAAATCACACGTGTATATGTTGACATTTAAGAGATATACGGTCAAGAAAATCAAGAGCAATGGTGATATATATGCGGATTAAACACCAAAAAATAAACACTCAAAAATGGCTACAATTTAGGAAGTGTCTTTAGTGACGGCATCAGATTCCTAATTTATGGAGAAAGGTCTGGTGGCAAGAAAAGCTGCTTCCAGGAGGTTGTCAAGTGCTTCCCCTCGATGATTCCATTCTTAGGTGGTTGATTTGGCCCTTTTTCCTGTAACTCGAATACTAGCCCGGTATATCCCATTTTAGTTTTACACCATTGTGAACCTTTCGAATTTTTTTAATCTCTGATCGAGGTTCTCGTCAACGAAAAATCTTCTTAAACTAAATCACACGTGTATATGTTGACATTTAAGAGATATACGGTCAAGAAAATCAAGAGCAATGGTGATATATATGCGGATTAAACACCAAAAAATAAACACTCAAAAATGGCTAAAATTTAGGAAGTGTCTTTAGTGACGGCATCAGATTCCTAATTGATGGAGAAAGTTCTGGTGGCAAGAAAAGCTGCTTCCAGGAGGTTATCAAGTGCTTTCCCTCGATGATTCCATTCTTAGGTGGTTGGTTTGGCCCTTTTTCCTGTAACTCGAATACTAGCCCGGTATATCGCATTTTAGTTTTACACCATTGTGAACCTTTCGCCTTTTTTACTCTCTGATCGAGGTTCCCGACATTGAAAAATCTTCGTAAACTAAATCACACGTGTATATGTTGACATTTAAGAGATATACGGTCAAGAAAATCAAGAGCAATGGTGATATATATGCGGATTAAACACCAAAAAATAAACACTCAAAAATGGCTACAATTTAGGAAGTGTCTTTAGTGACGGCATCAGATTCCTAATTGATGGAGAAAGGTCTGGTGGCAAGAAAAGCTGCTTCCAGGAGGTTGTCAAGTGCTTTCCCTCGATGATTCCATTCTTAGGTGGTTAGTTTTACACCATTGTGAACCTTTCGAATTTTTTTAATCTCTGATCGAGGTTCTCGTCAATGAAAAATCTTCGTAAACTAAATCACACGTGTATATGTTGACATTTAAGAGATATATCGTCAAGAAAATCAAGAGCAATGGTGCTATATATGCGGATTAGACACCAAAAAAAACACTGAAAAAATTGCTACAATTTAAGGAATGTGTTTAGTGACGGCTCAGATTTCTAATTGATGGAGAAAGGTCTGGTGGCAAGAAAAGCTGATTCCAGGAGGTTGTCAAGTGTTTTCGGTCGACGATTCCATTCTTGGGTGATTATTTGGCCCTTGTTCCTGTAACTCGAATCCTAACCCGGTATATCCCATTTTAGTTTTACACCATTGTGAACCTTTCTCCTTTTTTACTCTCTGATCGAGGTTCTCGTCAATGAAAAATCTTCGTAAACTAAATCACACGTGTATATGTTGACATTTAAGAGATATACGGTCAAGAAAATCAAGAGCAATGGTGATATATATGCGGATTAAACACCAAAAAATAAACACTCAAAAATGGCTACAATTTAAGGAATGTGTTTAGTGACGGCATCAGATTCCTTATTGATAGAGAATGGTCTGGTGGCATGAAAAGCTGCTTCCAGGAGGTTGTCAAGTGTTTTCGCTCGACGATTCCATTCTTCGGTGATTATTTGGCCCTTGTTCCTGTAACTCGAATCCTTGCCCAGTATATCCCATTTTAGTTTTACACCATTGTGAACCTTACGCCTTTTTTACTCTCTGATCGAGGTTCTCAGCATTGAAAAATCTTCGTAAACTAAATCACACGTGTATATGTTGACATTTAAGAGATATACAGTCAAGAAAATCAAGAGCAATGGTGATATATAAGCAGATTAGACACCAAAAAATAAACACTCAAGAAATGGCTAAAATTTAAGGAATGTGTTTAGTGACGGCATCAGATTCCTAACTGATGGAGAAATGTCTGGTGGCAAGAAAAGCTTCTTTCAGGAGGTTGTCATGTGTTTGCGCTCGACGATTCCATTCTTGGGTGGTTGGTTTTGCCCTTGTTCCTGTAACTTGAATCCTAGCCCGGTATATCGCATTTTAGTTTTACACCATTGTGAACCTTTCGCCTTTTTTACTCTCTGATCGAGGTTCCCGACATTGAAAAATCTTCGTAAACTAAATCACACCTGTATATGTTGACATTTAAGAGATACACAGGCAAGAAAATCAAGAGCAATGGTGATATATATATGCGGATTAGACAGCAAAAAATAAACACTCAAAAAATGGCTACAATTTAAGGAATATCTTTAGTGACGGCATCAGATTCCTAATTGATGGAGAAAGGTCTGGTGGCAAGTAAAGCTACTTCCAGGAGGTTGTCAAGTGTTTTCGCTCGACGATTCCATTCTTGGGTGGTTAGTTTGGCCCTTGTTCCTGTAACTCGAATCCTAGCCCGGTGTATCTCATTTTAATTTTACACCGTTGTGAACCTTACACCTTTTTTACTCTCTGATCGAGGTTCTCGGCATTGAAAAATCTTCCTAAACTAAATCACACGTGTATATGTTATCATTTAGGAGATATACAGTCAAGAAAATCAATAGCAATGGTGATATATATATATATATATATATATATATATATGCATTAGACACCATAAAATAAACACTCAAACAATGGCTACAATTTAAGGAATGTGTTTAGTGACGGCATCAGATTCCTAATTGATGGAGAAAGGTCTGTTGGCAAGAAAAGCTTCTTCTAGGAGGTTGTCAAGTGTTTTCGCTCGATGATTCCATTCTTGGGTGGTTAGTTTTGCCCTTGTTCCATTAGCTCGAATCCTAGCCCGGTATATCCCATTTTAGTTTTACACCATTGTGAACCTTTCGCATTTTTTACTCTCTGATCGAGGTTCTCGGCATTGAAAAATCTTCGTAAACTAAATCACACCTGTATATATTGACATTTTAGATATATACAGTCAAAAAAATCAAGAGCAATGGTGATATATCTGCGGATTAAACACCAAAAAATAAACACTCAAAAAATGGCTACAATTTAAGGAATGTGTTTAGTGATGGCATCAGATTTCTAATTGATGGATAAAGGTCTGGTGGCAAAGAAAGCTGCTTTCAGGAGGTTATCAAGTGTTTTCGCTCGACGATTCCATTCTTGGGTGGTTGGTTTTGCCCTTGTTCCTGTAACTTGAATCCTAGCCCGGTATATTCCTTTTTAGTTTTACACCATTATAAACCTTACAAGTTTTTTACTCTCTGATCGAGGTACTCGGCATTGAAAAATCTTCGTAAACTAAATCACACGTGTATATGTTGTCATTTAGGAGATATACAGTCAAGAAAATCAAGAGCAATGGTGATATATATATGCGGATTAGACACCAATGTGTTTAGTGACGGCATCAGATTCCTAATTGATTGAGAAAGGTCTGGTTGCAAGAAAAGCTGCTTCCAGGAGGTTGTCAAGTGTTTTCGCTTGACGATTCCATTCTTGGGTGGTTAGTTTGGCCCTTGTTCCTGTAACTCAAATCCTAGCCTGGTATATCCCATTTTAGTTTCACACCATTGTGAACCTTTCGCCTTTTTCACTATCTGTTCGAGGTTCTCGGCGTTGAAAAATCTTCGTAAACTAAATCACACTTGTATATGTTGACATTTAAGAGATATACAATCAAGAAAATCAAGAGCAATGGTGATATATATGCGTATTAGTCACCAAAAAACACACACTAAAAAAATGGCTACAATTAAGGAATGTGTTTAGTGACGACATCAGATTCCTAATTGATGGAGAAATGTCTGGTGGCAATAAAAGCTGCTTTCAGGAGGTTATCAAGTGTTTTCGCTCGACAATTCCATTCTTGGATAGTTGGTTTTGCCCTTGTTCCTGTATCTTGAATCCTAACCCGGTATATCCCATTTTAGTTTTATTCCCTTTTGAACCTTACACCTTTTTTACTCTCTGATCGAGGTTCTCGGGATTGAAAAATCTTCGTAAACTAAATAACACGTGTATATGTTATCATTTAGGAGATATACAGTCAAGAAAATCAAGAGCAATGGTGATATATATATGCGGATTAGACACCAAAAAATAAACACTCAAAAAATGGCTACAATTTAAGGAATGTGTTTAGTGACGGCATCAGATTCCTAATTGATGGAGAAAGGTCTGGTGGCAAGAAAACCTGCTTCCAGGAGGTTGCCAAGTATTTTCGCTTGACGATTCCATGCTTGGGTGGTTGGTTTGGCCCTTGTTCCTGTAACTCGAATGCTAGCCCGGTATATCCTATTTTAGTTTTACACCATTGTGAAACTTATGCCTTTTTTACTCTCTGATCGAGGTTCTCGGCATTGAAAAATCTTCGTAAACTAAATCACAGCTGTATATGTTGACATTTTAGAGATACACATTCAAGAAAATCAAGAGCAATGGTGATATATATGCGGATTAGACACCAAAAAATAAACACTCAAAAAAATGGCTACAATTTACGGAATGTGTTTAGTGATGGCATCAGATTTCTAATTGATGGAGAAAGGTCTGGTGGCATGAACAGCTTCTTCCAGGAGGTTGTCAAGTGTTTTCGCTAAACAATTCCATTTTGGATGGTTGGTTTAGCCCTTGTTCCTGTAACTCGAATCCTATCCCGGTATATCTCATTTTAGTTTTACACCATTGTGAACCTTACGCGTTTTTTACTCTCTGATCGAGGTTCTCGGCATTGAAAAATCTTCGTAAACTAAATCACACGTGTATATGTTGACATTTAAGAGATATATAGTCAAGAAAATCAAGAGCAATGGTGATATATATGCGGATTAGAGATCAAAAAATACACACTCAAAAAATGGCTACTATTTAAGTAACGTGTTTAGTGACGTCATCAGATTCCTAATTGATGGAGAAAGGTTTTGTGGCAAGAAAAGTTGTTTCTAGGATGTTGTCATGTGTTTTCGCTCGACAATTCCGTTTGTGGGTGGTTGGTTTGGCCCTTGTTCTTGTAACTCGAATCCTAGCCCGATATATCCCATTTTAGTTTTACACCATTGTGAACCTTTCGCTTTCTTTACTCTCTTATTGAGGTTCTCGGCAATAAAAAATCTTCGTAAACTAAATCACACGTGTATATGTTGCATTTAAGAGATATACAGTCAAGAAAATCAAGAGCAATGGTGATATATATGTTGATTAGACACCAAAAAATAAACACTCAAAAAATTGGCTACAATTTAACGAATGTGTTTAGTGACAGCATCAGATTACTAATTAATGGAGAAAGATCTGGTGGGACGAAAAGCTGCATCAAGGGGGTTGTCAAGTGTTTTCACTCGACGATTCCATTCTTGGGTGGTTGGTTTGGCCATAGTTCCTATAACTCGAGTCCTAGCTCGATATATCCCATTTTAGTTTTACTCCATTGTGAACCTTACGCCTTTTTTACTCTCTGATCGAGGTTCTCGGCATTGAAAAATCTTTGTAAACTAAATCACTTGTGTATATCTTGACGTTAAAGAGATATACAGTCAAGAAAATCAAGAGCAACGGTGATATATATGCAGATTAGACACAAAAAAATAAACACTCAAAAAATGGATTCAATATAAGGTATGCGTTTATTGACGGCATCAGATTCCTAATTGATGGAAAAATGTCTAGTGGCAAGAAAAGTTGCTTCCAGGAGGTTGTCAAGTGTTTTCGCTCGACGATTCCATTCTTGGGTGGTTGGTTTGACACTTGTTGCTGTAACTCGAATCTTAGCCCGATATATCCCATTTTATTTTTATACCATTGTGAACCTTACACCTTTTTTACTCTCTGATCGTGGTTCTCTTCATTGAAAAATCTTTGTAAAACTAAATCACACGTGTCTATGTTGGCATTTAAGAGATATACATTCAAGAAAATCAAGAGCAATGGTGATATATATGCGGATTAGACACCAAAAAATAAATACTCAAAAAATGGCTACAATTTAAGGAATGTGTTTAGTGACGGCATCAGATTCCTAATTGATGGAGAAAGGTATGGGGGCAAGAAAAGCTGCTTGGGTGGTCAGTTTGGCCCTTGTTCCTGTAACTCGAATCCTAGCCCGGTATATCCCATTTTAGTTTTACGCCATTGTGATCCTTACGCCTTTTTTACTCTCTGATCGAGGTTCTCGGCATTGAAAAATCTTTGTAAACTAAATCATACGTGTATATCTTGACATTTAAGAGATATACAGTCAAGAAAATCAAGAACAATGGTGATATATATGCGTATTAGACAACAAAAATAAACACTCAAAAAATGGCTATAATTTAAGGAATTTGTTTAGTGACGGCATCAGATTCCTAATTGATGAAGAAAGGTCTGGTGGTAATAAAAGGTGCTTCCAGGAAGTTGTCAAGTGTTTCGCTCGACGATTGCATTCTTGGGTGGTTGGTTTGGCACTTGTTCCTGTAACCCGAATCCTAGCCCGGTATATCCCCTTTTAGTGTTACACCATTGTGAACCTTACGCCTTTTTTACTCTTTGATCGAGGTTCTCGGCATTGAAGAATCTTCGTAAACTAAATCACACGTGTATATGTCGACATTTAACTGATATACAGTCAAGAAAATCAAGAGCAATGGTGATATATATGCGGATTAGACACCAAAACATAAACACTCAAAAAATGTCTACAATTGAAGTAATGTGTTTAGTGGCGGCATCAAATTCCTAATTGATGGAGAAAGGTCTGGTGACAAGAAAAGCTACTTCCAGGTGGTTGTCAAGTGTTTTCGCTCGATGATTCCATTCTTGGGTGGTTGGTTTGTCCCTTGTTCCAGTAACTCGAATCCTAGCCCGGTATATTCCATTTTAGATTTACACCATTGTGAACCTTACACCTTTTTTACTCTCTGATCGAGGTTCTCGGCATTGTAAAATCTTCTTAAACTAAATCTCACATGTATATGTTGACATTTAAGAGATATACAGTAAAGAAAATTAAGAGCGATGGTTATATATTTGTGGATTAGACACCAAAAAATAAACACTAAAAAATAACTACAATTTAAGGAATGTGTTTAGTGACGGCATCAGATTCCTAATTGATGGAGAAAGGTCTGGTGGCAAGAAAAGCTGCTTCCCAGATGTTGTCAAGTGTTTTCGCTCGACGATTCCATTCTTGGGTGGTTGGTTTGGCACTTGTTCCTGTAATTCGAATCCTACCCCGGTATATCCCAATTTAGTTTTACACCATTGTGAACCTTACGCCTATTTTACTCTCTGATCGAGGTTCTCGGCATTGAAAAATCTTCGTAAATTAAATCACACGTGTATATGTTGACATTTAAGAGATATACAGTCAAGAAAATCAAGAGCAATGGTTATATATATGCGGATTAGACACCAAAAAATAAACACTCAAAAAATGGCTACTATTTAAGTAACGTGTTTAGTGACGTCATCAGATTCCTAATTCATGGAGAAAGGTCTTGTGGCAAGAAAAGTTGTTTCTAGGATGTTGTCATGTGTTTTCGCTCGACAATTCCATTTTTGGGTGGTTGGTTTGGCCCTTGTTCTTGTAACTCGAATCCTAGCCTGATATATCTCATTTTAGTTTTACACCATTGTGAAGCTTTCGCCTTCTTTACTCTCTTATTGAGGTTCTTGGCAATAAAAAAATTTCGTAAACTAAATCACACGTGTATATGTTGCATTTAAGAGATATACAGTCAAGAAAATCAAGAGCAATGGTGATATATATGTTGATTAGACACCAAAAATAAACACTCAAAAAATTGGCAACAATTTAACGAATGTGTTTAGTGACAGCATCAGATTACTAATTAATGGAGAAAGGTCTGGTGGCAAGAAAAGCTGCTTCAAGGGGGTTGTTAAGTGTTTTCGCTCGACGAGTCCATTCTTGGGTGGTTGGTTTGGCCGTAGTTCCTGTAACTCGAATCCTATCCCGATATACCCCATTTTAGTTTTACACCATTGTGAACCTTACGCCTTTTTTACTCTCTGATCGAGGTTCTCGTCATTGAAAAATCTTTGTAAACTAAATCACTTGTGTATATCTTGACATTAAAGAGATATACAGTCAAAAAAATCAAGAGCAATGGTGATATATATGCAGATTAGACACCAAAAAATAAACACTCAAAAAATGGCTTCAATATAAGGTATGCGTTTAGTGACGGCATCAGATTCCTAATTGATGGAAAAATGTCTAGTGGCAAGAAAAGCTGCTTCCAGGAGGTTGTCAAGTGTTTTCGCTCGACGATTCCATTCTTGGGTGGTTGGTTTGACACTTGTTCCTGTAACTCGAATCTTAGCCCGATATATCCCATTTTATTTTTATACCATTGTGAACCTTACGCCTTTTTTACTCTCTGATCGTGGTTCTCTTCATTGAAAAATCTTCGTAAACTAAATCACACGTGTGTATTTTGGCATTTAAGAGATATACAGTCAAGAAAATCAAGAGCAATGGTGATATATATGCGGATTAGACACCAAAAAATAAATACTCAAAAAACGGATACAATTTAAGGAATGTGTCTAGTGACGGCATCATATTCCTAATTGATGGAGAAAGGTCTGGTGGCAAGAAACGCTGCTTCCAGGAGGTTGTCAAGTGTTTTTGCTCTACGATTCCATTCTTGGGTGGTCAATTTGGCCCTTGTTCCTGTAACTCGAATCCTAGCCCGGTATATCCCATTTTAGTTTTACGCCATTGTGATCCTCACGCCTTTTTTACTCTCTGATCGAGATTCTTGGCATTGAAAAATCTTTGTAAACTAAATCATACGTGTATATCTTGACATTTAAGAGATATACAGTCAAGAAAATCAAGAACAATGGTGATATATATGCGTATTAGACATCAAAAATAAACACTCAAAAAATGGCTACAATTTAAGGAATTTGTTTAGTGACGGCATCAGATTCCTCATTGATGAAGAAAGGTCTGGTGGCAATAAAAGTTGCTTCCAGGAAGTTGTCAAGTGTTTCGCTCGACGATTCCATTCTTGGGTGGTTGGTTTGCCCCTTGTTCCTGTAACCCGAATCCTAGCCCGGTATATACCCTTTTAGTTTTACACCATTGTGAACCTTACGCCTTTTTTACTCTTTGATCGAGGTTCTCGGCATTGAAGAATCTTCGGAAACTAAATCACACGTGTATATGTCGACATTTAACAGATAGACAATTAAGAAAATCAAGAGCAATGGTGATATATATGCGGATTAGACACCAAAACATAAACACTCAAAAAATGGCTACAATTGAAGTAATGTGTTTAGTGGCGGCATCAAATTCCTAATTGATGGAGAAAGGTCTGGTGACAAGAAAAGCTGCTTCCAGGAGATTGTCAAGTGTTCTCGCTCGATGATTCCATTCTTGGGTGGTTGGTTTGTCCCTTGTTCCAGTAACTCGAATCCTAGCCCGGTATATTCCATTTTAGATTTACACCATTGTGAACCTTACGCCTTTTTACTCTCTGATCGAGGTTCTCGGCATTGTAAAATCTTCTTAAACTAAATCTCACATGTATATGTTGACATTTAAGAGATATACATTAAAGAAAATTAAGAGCGATGGTTATATATTTGTGGATTAGACACCAAAAAATAAAGACTAAAAAAATAACTACAATTTAAGGAATGTGTTTAGTGACGGCATCAGATTCCTAATTGATGAAGAAAGGTCTGGTGGCAAGAAAAGCTGCTTCCCAGACGTTGTCAAGTGTTTTCGCTCGACGATTCCATTCTTGAGTGGTTGGTTTGGCACTTGTTCCTGTAATTCGAATCCTAACCCGGTATATCCCATTTTAGTTTTACACCATTGTGAACCTTACGCCTTTTTTACTCTCTGATCGAGGTTCTCGGCATTGAAAATCTTCGTAAACTAAATCACACGTGTATATGTTGACATTTAACAGATATACGGTCAAGAAAATCAAGAGCAATGGTGATATATATGCGTATTAGACTCCAAAACAAAAACACTCAATAAATGGCTAGAATTTAAGAAATGTGTTTAGTGACTGCATCAAATTCCTAATTGATGGATAAACGTCTGGTGGCAAGAAAAGCTGCTTCCAGGAGGTTGCCAAGTGTTTTCGCTCGACGATTCCATTCTTGGGTGGTTGGTTTGTCCCTTGAACCTGTAACTCGAATCCTAAGCCGGTATATTCCATTTTAGATTTACACCATTGTGAACCATATTCCTTTTTTACTCTCTGATCGAGGTTCTCGGCATTGAAAATTCTTCTTAAACTAAATCTCACGATTATATATATGCGGATTAGACACCAAAAAATAAACACTCACAAAATAGCTACAATTTAAGGAATGTGCTTAGTGACGGCATCAGATTCCTAATTGATGAAGAAAGGTCTGGTGGCAAGAAAAGCTGCTTCCAGGAGGTTGTCAAGTGTTTTCACTCGACGATTCCATTCTTGGTTGGTTGGTTTGGCCCTTTTTCCTGTTACTCGAATCCTAGCCCCGTATATCAGATTTTAGTTTTACACCATTGTGAACCTTTCCTCTTTTTTACTCTCTGATCGAGGTTCTCGGCATTGAACAATCTTCGTAAACTATATCACACGTGTATATGTTGACATTTAAGTGATATATATGCAGATTAGACACCAAAAAATAAACACTCAAAAAATTGCTACAATTTAAGCAATGTGTTTAGTGACGGCATCAGATTCCTAATTGATGGAGAAAGGTCTGGTGGCAAGAAAAGCTGCTTCCAGGAGGTTGTCAAGTGTTTTCGCTCGAAGATTCCATTCTTGGGTGGTTGGTTTGGCCCTTTTTCATGTAACTCGAATCCTAGCCCAGTATATTCCATTTTACTTTACAGCATTGTGAACCTTACGCATTTTTTACTCTCTGATCGAGGTTCTCGGCATTGAAAAATCTTCGTTAACTAAATCACACGTGTGTATGTTGGCATTTAAGAGATATACAGTCAAGAAAATCAAGAGCAATGGTGATATATATGCGGATTAGACACCAAAAAATAAACAATCAAAAAATGGCTACAATTTAAGGAATGTGTTTAATGATGGCATAAGATTCCTAATTGATGGAGAAAGGTCTGGTGGCAAGAAAAGCTGCTTCCAGGAGATTGTCAATGTTTTCGCTCGACGATTCCATTCTTGGGTGGTTGGTTTTGCGCTTGTTCCTGTGACTCGAATTCTAGCCCTGTATATCCCATTTTAGTTTTACGCCATTGTGAACCTTACGCCTTTTTTACTCTCTGATCGAGGTTCTCGGCATTGAAAAATCTTTGTAAACTAAATCATGCGTGTATATCTTGACATTTAAGAGATATACAGTCACGAAAATCAAGAACAATGGTGATATATATGCGTATTAGACACCAAAAATAAACACTCAAAAAATGGCTACAATTTAAGGAATTTGTTTAGTGACGGCATCAGATTCCTAATTGATGAAGAAAGGTCTGGTGGTAAGAAAAAATGCTTCCAGGAGGTTGTCAAGTGTTTTGCTCGATGATTCCATTCTTGGGTGGTTGGTTTGGCACTTGTTCCTGTAACCCGAATCCTAGCCCGGTGTATCCCATTTTAGTTTTACACCATTGTGAACCTTACGCCTTTTTTACTCTCTGATCGAGGTTCTCGGCAATGAAAAATCTTCGTAAACTAAATCACACGTGTATATGTTGACATTTAACAGATATACAGTCAAGAAAATCAAGAGCAATGGTGAAATATATGCGAATTAGACACCAAAACATAAACACTCAAGAAATGGCTACAATTGAAGTAATGTGTTTTGTGGTGGCATCAAATTCCTAATTGATGGAGAAAGGTCTGGTGGCAAGAAAAGCTTCTTCTAGGAGGTTGACAAGTGTTTTCGCTCGACGGTTCCATTCTTGGGTGGTTGGTTTGTCTGTTGTTCCAGTAACTCGAATCCTAGCCCGGTATATTCCATTTTAGATTTACACCATTGTGAACCTTACGCCTTTTTTACTCTCTGAACGAGGTTCTCGGCATTGAAAAATCTTCTTAATCTAAATCTCACATGTATATGTTGACATTTAAGAGATATACAGTAACGAAAATTAAGAACAATGGTTATATATATGTGGATTAGACACCAAAAAATAAACACAAAAAAAATAACTACAATTTAAGGAATGTGTTTAATGACGGCATCAGATTCCTAATTGACGAAGAAAGGTCTGGTGGTAAGAAAAGTTGTTTCCCGGATGTTGTCAAGTGTTTTCGCTCGATGATTCCATTCTTGGTTGGTTGGTTTGTCACTTGTTCCTGTAACTCGAATTTTAGCCATCCCATTTTAGTTTTACACCATTGTGAACCTTACGCCTTTTTTACTCTCTGATCGAGGTTCTCGTTATTGAAAAATCTTCGTAAACTAAATCATAAGTGTATATGTTGACATTTAATAGATATACAGTCAAGAAAATCAAGAGCAATGGTGATATATATGAGGATTAGACACAAAAACATAAACACTCAAAAAATGGCTACCATTTAAGGAATGTGTTTAGTGACGGCATCAAATTCCTAATTGATGGAGAAAGGTCTGGTGGCAAGAAAAGCTGCTTCCAGGAGGTTGTCAAGTTTTTTCGTTCGACGATTCCATTCTTGGGTGGTTGGTTTGTGTAACAACTCTCATCAAAAGTTATATTTATTTAATTAAATTGTCCAATAGGAAACCCTAATTGAGAAACCCAAGTGATTCTGAATAAACCCTAAAAATTTCAGAATAGTTGGAATTGGAATCAGGGCCCCTAAAACTCAAGGGGGGTAAGCCTAATTGACAATTATCTCTAAAATGCGTTGTCTAAATTGAAAAATCATATAACGTCGAATCATCAAAGCTAGATAGGTGACGAAGCAACCCTAGGCTAGGGGGGTATGCCCCGCGACACGCGATAGGGGAAGGGGATCCCTTCGCGACACGCGGGGGATGCAAATTGTGGGTATAAATACAAGGGCTTGGGACTTGAACTGTTTGCATGTTGCGAAGATAAAATTCGTTACGTACAATCACTTAGACGCTGTTTACTACAAAAACACACACAATTCACGAAGTACTGCCACAAAACAGGGTAATAATTCGATCGCTATTACGATTCATTTTCCGATCGATCAATGTACTCAATGGATGTTTAAGTGCTGCCCACATTAGGGTGATACTTTGTCATTAGTCGTTAATTCGATGGATGTTTAAGCATAGCACTTTATCATTCGTCGTGAGGGTTGATCTCTTGAGTTATCGTAAATGCTGTATTGATTACTAACCCAGTTTTGTGTGCATTGTTATTTAAATTAGGTTAACAAGGCTAATCCGTAAGAGTAAACTCTATCCGTGTTAAATCTGCAATGTGAGTTATCCTCTTTTTATCAAATTTGATTTCAAAAGCATGTTTATTTTCAAAGATTATAATTACAGTGATTAAGTTTATGTAATCACCAAGTTGCAGCCGGTATGTGGGGTTTTGTATACATTACTTGATAATCGTCACCATTGGGGCAGCCAATGGGGGATATGACCATAGTCACAGATCCGGTCGAGTGACAAATACTGTGGGTAGTTGGTTGATATCAGAAACATTGTAATCTTCCTTAATACTGTAAATTATAACAAACAGGTTGTTTTTGTAAATAGAGTGATTCACTCAGTATTTCCCGCTGACAAAACATTTTTCAAACATGTTTCAGGTGATCTGTTGTGATTCAGGAAAGGTGCTACGGAGCACTACAAGCTTAAGAAAGTGGCTCATTGTAAAAGAAAGAAATATGTTTTGTTAAATAAAGATTTCTTCGTGAAATCATAGTATTGTAAATTAACGGGGTTTTATCCCGAGTTGTGAAATAAAATAATCGGGAAAATTTTAGCTTTACAACGATCCTGATGATAAACTTCCGCTGTTAAACTCAAATAAATAAATACCACGGGATTTCTGTCCCGCGGCTCCTGAAACGGGTAAAACCGGGTCCGGGGTCGTGACAGAAAAAGGTGGTATCAGAGCCACTGAGTTAAGCTAATTAAGTATTTGGAAATACTTAATTTTTCCTGATTACTATTATGTGATTATGTGTTTTATTAACTGACTATTTGTTAGTTACAGTATGGGTAAGAAAAAGCTTTCCAGCATCTATCTTAAATTAGATAGGTCATCCAATGAGAAGGGAAGTTCATCCCAAACTAAATCCTCAAAACTTCCTGCAATTCCTGAAGAACGAATATTTGTTCGAAAAGCCTAATACGAGAACCCACTTTCTCCTGATAAAAGAAGTTTGATTCTTAAGAAAAGTCAGGAGAAAATAAAGAAAGCCCGAGAGAAGAAAATTAAACAGGAAACCCAGGAATTAACCAGTAAAACACCTTGGGAGGACAAATTAGAGGAAACATGGGCGGATCTTTATATGCTGGCCACTGTAGCAGTAAATGCTAATATTTAAAATACCATGATTCCGTAATAGCAACCTTAATTACAAGCCGAAATATCATCTAGTTAATAAATAAAACCTAGCATGTTTAAAATATCCATTTTCCTTTGTATAAATTAATCACAGGGTATGCAATAAAACTTAAAGGTTATTTCTAAATTTTAACTTAGCATTTTTGTATTTTCTTTGTATGTTAAACAGCATGAATGAGTTATCGAAAGCCCTAGAGAATCTCAACCTATACCCTGTAAATATAGAAGTTTCTAAAGAGTTTACTGGGTATTTTCCTGATGTGGAACAACCTGTAGAATTCAACGCTCCACCTTTGAAAAAGCCAAAACCAAAGAAAAGAAGGAAATACGTATGGGGGAGTCGTATACGTAGGAAAAAGCCAGCTACGAAACTTCCTAAAATAAACAATCCTTTAGAAAAAGGAAAAGAAATTGAAACCGGGGAAAGTTCGAAACCGCAGGATTTGGAGATAGAAGTGGGGGAAGATGCTAGAGAAATTGGAATACAATTTGAGGAATATTCTAAGGAAATAGAAATGGAGGTTGGAAAAGGTTCTAGACCAACTCAGATGGAAATTGGAGAAAGCTCCAAACAAAACCAGGGAATGACTTTTCAGGAGGAAATAGATTTTATATTGGCAAGCTGTGATACTATTCAGCCTGTCAATACAAATATTTTTACTCGTCCTATTGAAAACCAAATCCCTATAAATCTTGAACCAGCAATCCCAGAACCAATAGTCCACTCCCAACCTTTAGGAATGGACGAATGGTGGACGAATGATTGGAAATTCCAAAACATTGTCAACAGTCCTTATTCCTTTCTTCCGCAATTCGATCCAGAACCATTACCAAATCCACCCATGAGTAACGAAAATCTGGCTGAACTTCGCCATTTTGGTGAAGAATTAATGGATGCAGGAAGTAGAATTCGGGAGATAGGGGGCAAATTGCTTGGAAGTATGATGAAAGGGAGCTTCGTTTTTAGGAAGACAAATGACGAGAGGTAGTGGGTTGGTAAAACTGTGGTTGTGTAATAGTAATAGTAAAATCAGTATTTGTAAAATAAATAATAAAACGGTTGTATATAGAGGCATGATATAATCTATAAACTAAATGAAATTTTAGATTTTGTTTGTATATTCGTTTACGTGATTATGTGCAATTAATTGTGACATTGGATTATTTATTTTATACTAATTATTTATCTATAAATTAATTATCAGATGGCAAACATTGGTAATGAACCAGTAAATGAAGTAAACAATCCGAGCAAATTCAGGAAGAACAATTGTTAAATAGACAAGATATAGAGGATATCGTTGCACAAGGAATAGCCAATGCTATTCCAGCAATTGTGGCTGCTGTCCAGAAACCTGTTAAACCTCAATAAATCATTCCTAGTAAACGTACTCAAGGCGACAACTTTAGTAATAGTATAAACAGAGGCGGAAATCATGTTAATAACAATAATGATCTGCAAACCCCAATTTTCAAGAAAATGAAAGCTGCAACATCTGGTTGCACTTACAAAGAATTTCTTGCCTGTAAACCAACTGAGTTTTCAGGTAATGAAGGGGCTATTGCAGCATTACGTTGGTTAGAGAAAACTGAGGCAGTAATTGCTATAATCAAATGTGCTGAGGAAGACCAAGTTATGTATGCGTCTAATCTTTTTAAAGAAGGGGCGTTAGAATGGTGGAACACAGTGTTACAAGCTAAAAGAAGGATTGTGGCCTATGCCATGAAATGGGAAGAATTTAAAAATCTTGTAGAAAGAAAATTCTGTCCCGAGTATGAAAAAGATCAAATGGCAAATAAGTTCCTAAACTATATTTATTTAACAACTCTCATCAAAAGTTATATTTATTTAATTAAATTGTCCAATAGGAAACCCTAATTGAGAAACCCAAGTGATTCTGAACAAACCCTAAAAATTTCAGAATAGTTGGAATTGGAATCAGGGCCCCTAAAACTCAAGGGGGGTAAGCCTAATTGACAATTATCTCTAAAATGCGTTGTCTAAATTGAAAAATCATATAACGTTTAATCATCAGAGCTAGATAGGTGATGAAGCAACCCTAGGCTAGGGGGTATGCCCCGCGACACGCGACAGGGGAAGGGGATCCCTTCGCGACACGCGGGGGGGTGCAAATTGTGGGTATAAATACAAGGGCTTGGGACTTGAACTGTTTGCATGTTGCGACGATAAAATTCGTTATGTACAATCACTTAGACGCTGTTTACTACAAAAACACACATAATTCACGAAGTGCTGCCACAAAACAGGGTAATAATTCGATCGCTATTACGATTCATTTTCCGATCGATCAATGTACTCAATAGATGTTTAAGTGCTGCCCACATTAGGGTGATGCTTTGTCATTAGTCGTTAATTCGATGGATGTTTAAGCATAGCACTTTGTCATTCGTTGTGAGGGTTGATCTCGTGAGTTATCGTAAATGCTGTATTGATTACTAACCCAGTTTTGTGTGCATTGTTATTTAAATTACGGGGTTGGTCCTACGTATCTTGGACTTAGCTTTCCTTTCTTACCGAATCTAACAACTCCTTTCCAAGGAGAAACTTTTAACAGTACTCTGTCTCCAACTTGGAATTCTAATGGTTTGCATCTATTGTCTGCATAACTCTTCTGGCGATCTCGAGCCGTTTTCAGCCTTTCCTTGATTTGTATAATCTTATCAGTCGTTTCTTGTACAATCTCCGGACCTGATAATTGACTTTCTCCTATTTCTGCCCAACAAACTAGAGTTCTGCATTTTCTTCCATACAGTGCCTCGAATGGGGCAGTTTCAATACTTGAATGATAACTATTGTTATAGGAGAATTCAATTAATGGTAAGTGATCATCCCAATTTCCACCAAAATCTATTACACATGCTCGGAGCATGTCTTCCAGAGTTTGGATTGTCCTTTCACTTTGTCCGTCTGTTTGTGGATGATATGCCGTGCTTAGGTTTAGTCGAGTTCCCATTGCTTTCTGGAAACTTGTCCAGAAATGAGAAGTAAAACGACTATCTCTATCCGATACAATGGAGAGTGGAACTCCATGTAAGGATACTACTTTATCTACATACAACCTTGCCAATCTTTCCATGCTAAAAGTTTCTTTCATTGGTAGAAAGTGAGTTGATTTGGTTAATCGATCTACAATTACCCAAATTGCGTCATTACCTTTTCTGGTTTTGGGCAACTTAGTAACAAAATCCATTGTTATGAGTTCCCATTTCCATACCGGCAATTCTAATTGTTGTAGTAGACCTGAAGGTTTCTGATGTTCTACCTTAACTTGTGAACAAGTAAGACACTTAGAAACATATCTAGCTATATCCTTCTTCATGCCTATCCACCAGAAATTATTTCTTAAATCTTGGTACATTTTATTGTTTCCTGGATGTATAGTATACATAGATTTATGAGCTTATTCCAAAATCTTATTTCTTAATTCTCCCTGTTTTGGTACCCAAATCCTTTTCTTATGGAATCTCCAAATTCCATCAGCTCCTCGTTCTAAATCCTTTATTCGTCCCTTCATTCCTTCAGCAACATCTTCTATTGCTGTTTCTTGAAAATGCTTTAGTTGTTCCATTAAATCTAACTGTAGACTTAATCTGAGAGCACGAACACGTCGTTGTCTTTCATGGTACTTACGACTTAAGGCATCTGCAACTACATTTGCCTTTCCTTCGTGATATTGAATATCACAATCGTAATCACTTAAGATTTCCATCCATCTCCTTTGTCTCATGTTTAACTCTTTTTGCCCAAAAATATATTTTAAACTTTTGTGGTCCGTATAGACAGTAAATTTACTTCCGTAAAGATAATATCTCCAAATCTTAAGGGCAAAAATTATGGAGCCTAACTCTAAATCATGAGTCATATAATTTTCTTCGTGCTTTTTTAATTGTCTTGAAGCATATGCAATCACCTTTTTGCGTTGCATAAGCACACATCCATATCGTAGTTTTGAAGCATCACAATATACTTCAAAATCTTCAGTTCCTTCTGGTAAGGCTAAGATTGGAGCTTTGGTTAATTTCTGCTTCAAGATTCTAAAGGCTTCTTCTTGTTTAGGTCCCCATTCAAACTTAATGGCTTTACAGGTTAGCTTAGTTAATGGTACAGCTATCTTGGAAAAATCCTTAATAAACCGTCTATAATACCCAGCTAAACCTATAAAACTTCTAATTTCCATTGCAGTTTGCGGAACCTTCCAATTGGTAATTGCCTCTATTTTAGCAGGATCTACGTGAATACCTTCATGATTCACCATGTGTCCTAAGAATTGCACTTCTTGTAACCAAAATTCACATTTTGAGAATTTGGCATACAGCTTTTCTTTTCTTAACAAAGTTAAGAGTGCATGCAAGTGCTGACAATGTTCGTCCTGACTTTTTGAATAAATAAGTATATCATCTATGAAGACAATTACAAATTTATCCAAATACGGTTTACAGATCCTATTCATCATGTCCATGAATGCTGCAGGTGCATTCGTTAACCCGAAGGGCATGACTGTAAACTCGTAATGACCATACCTAGTTCTAAAAGCAGTCTTAGGTATGTCTTCCTCTTGTACTTTTAATTGATGATATCCAGAGCGTAAATCTATCTTAGAGAAGTATCTAGCCCCCTGAAGTTGATCAAAAAGATCATCAATCCTAGGTAATGGGTATCGATTCTTAATTGTAATTTTATTCAATTCTCTATAATCAATACACATTCTCATTGAACCATCCTTCTTCTTTACAAACAACACTGGAGCTCCACAAGGGGATGAGCTAGGTTGTATGAATCCTT
Source organism: Helianthus tuberosus (assembly GCA_030545235.1). Taxonomy (NCBI): domain Eukaryota; kingdom Viridiplantae; phylum Streptophyta; class Magnoliopsida; order Asterales; family Asteraceae; genus Helianthus; species Helianthus tuberosus. Next base: position 124,256,435 of record CM060431.1, read on the forward strand.
TACTTAGTAATTCATCTAATTGCTTCTTTAGTTCTAACATTTTGGTAGGAGCTAACCAATAAGGTGCCTTGGCTATCGGTGTAGTTCCTGGAATTAGATGAATCCTAAATTCTACTTCCCTATCTGGTGGTAATCCAGGTAACTCTTCTGGGAATATATCTGGGTATTCTGAGACTACAGGAATTTCCTTAAGTTCTTTACCCTTAGTACTAATGATTACTGAAATCATATATACTATTCCTTGTTTTCGTTCATAACTAGCAACTTTCATTACTGATATAAACTTCATGGGTTTACGCGGTTTATCTCCTGTAATCATGATTACTTCTCCAGTAGGTGCTTGAATTTCTATAGAGTTTTTTATCACAAATGATTTGAGCGTGGTTGGCTATTAACCAATCCATTCCTAACACAACATCAAATTCAGTTAATTTCATAGGTAACAGATTCGCAGAAAATTTATGACCTGAAAGTTCTATTTCTACTTTTTGCAAAACCTGATCTATTTTAACTGAATTCCCATCTGTGGTTTCGACTGTCAAAATCTGCCTAATGTTGGTTAAAGGTAACTTAAGAGCTTGACAGAATAAAGTATTGATAAAACTTTGGTTTGCACCAGAGTCAAATAATACTTTTGCGTATACGTTGTGAACTAGGAACGTACCAGCTATAACATCTGGAATGAGTTCTGCTTCTTGAGTGGTTAGCTGGAATGCTCTGACATTTTTCTTAGTAGCTCCGTCAGTCGCCTTGGCTTTGTTGTCTGCTGGTTTGATTAATTTAGGACATTCTGTTTTGAAATGTCCAGCTTCTCCACAATTGTAACAAATTATGGATTTCTTTCTGCAGTTTTCTTCACGATGTCCTATAGTTTTGCAAAAATTGCAAGTTATATCGCATCTTCCATAATGTTTCTTTTTACATTTCCTGCAGTATGATGGAGTTGGTGATTGCAATATTCCTCTTTTCTTGAAGTTATTACTATTACCCATACGAAATCCTTGGGTAATTTTCTGAGCCAGTTCCTTTTTCCTGTCTTTATCTCTTGTGCGTACAAGTTCATCAGTTAGGGTGTTGGCTAGTTCCACTGCATCGTCAATAGTGCGAGGTCTCGCAGCTTTAATGATATTGCGGATTTCGCTAATTAATCCCCAAATGTAGCGAGAAATGAGTACCGTCTCTGGCGAAGCCAGCGTTGGTACCACCCTAGCATATTCGAAGAATGTTGAAGTATATCCTCGACAGTCCACATTAACCATCCGATGGTTTAGGAACTTATTTGCCATTTGATCTTTTTCATACTCGGGACAGAATTTTCTTTCTACAAGATTTTTAAATTCTTCCTATTTCATGGCATAGGCCACAATCCTTCTTTTAGCTTGTAACACTGTGTTCCACCATTCTAACGCCCCTTCATTAAAAAGATTAGACGCATACATAACTTGGTCTTCCTCAACACATTTGATTATAGCAATTACTGCCTCAGTTTTCTCTAACCAACGTAATGCTGCAATAGCCCCTTCATTACCTGAAAACTCAGTTGGTTTACAGGCAAGAAATTCTTTGTAAGTGCAACCAGGTGTTGCAGCTTTCATTTTCTTGAAAATTGGGGTTTGCAGATCATTATTGTTATTAACATGATTTCCGCCTCCGTTTATACTATTACTAAAGTTGTCACCTTGAGTACGTTTACTAGGAATGATTGATTGAGGTTTAACAGGTTTCTAGACAGCAGCCACAATTCCTGGAATAGCATTGGCTATTCCTTGTGCAACGATATCCTCTATATCTTGTCTATTTAACAATTGTTCTTCCTGAATTTGCTCGGATTGTTTACTGTGGGTATATGACCATAGTCACAGATCCGGTCGAGTGACAAATACTGTGGGTAGTTGGTTGATATCAGAAACATTGTAATCTTCCTTAATACTGTAAATTATAACAAACAGGTTGTTTTAGTAAATAGAATGATTCACTCAGTATTTCCCGCTGACAAAACCTTTTTCAAACATGTTTCAGGTGATCTGTTGTGATTCAGGAAAGGTGCTACGGAGCACTGCAAGCTTAAGAAAGTGGCTCATTGTAAAAGAAAGAAATATGTTTTGTTAAATAAAGATTTCCTCATGAAATCATAATATTGTAAATTAACGGGGTTTTATCCCGAGTTGTGAAATAAAATAATCGGGAAAATTTTAGCTTTACAACGATCCTGATGATAAACTTCCGCTGTTAAACTCAAATAAATAAATACCACGGGATTTCTGTCCCACGGCTCCTGAAACGGGTAAAACCGGGTCCGGGGTCGTGACAGTTTGTCCCTTGTTCCTGTAACTCGAATCCTAGCCCTGTATATTCCATTTTAGTTTTACACGATTGTTAACCTTACACCATTTTTACTCTCTGATCGAGGTTCTCGGCATTGAAAAATCTTCTTAAACTAAATCTCACGTGTATATGTTGACATTTAAGAGATATACAGTAAAGAAAATTAAGATCAATGGTTATATATATGCGGATTAGACACCAAAAAATAAACACTAAAAAAATAGCTACAATTTAAGGAGTGTGTTTAGTGACGGCATCAGATTCCTAATATATGAAGAAAGGTCTGGTGGCAAGAAAAGCTGCTTCCAAGAGGTTGTCAAGTGTTTTCGCTCGACGATTCCATTCTTAGGTGGGTTGTTTGGCACTTGTACCTGTAATACGAATCCTACCCCGGTATATCCCATTTTAGTTTTACACCATTGTGAACCTTACGCCTTATTTACTCTCTGATCAAGGTTCTCGGCATTGAAAAATCTTTGTAAACTAAATCACACGTGTATATGTTGACATTTAACAGATATACAGTCAAGAAAATCAAGAGCAATGTTGATATATATGCGGATTAGAGTCCAAAACATAAACACTCAATAAATGGCTACAATTTAAGGAATGTGTTTAGTCACGACATCAAATTCCTAATTGATGGATAAACGTCTGGTGGCAAGAAAAGCTGCTTCCAGGAGGTTGCCAAGTGTTTTCGCTTGACGATTCCATTCTTGGGTGGTTGGTTTGTCCCTTGAACCTGTAACTCGAATCCGAACCCGGTATATTCCATTTTAGATTTACACCATTATGAACCATATGCCTTTTTTACTCTCTGATCGAGGTTCTCGGTATTGAAAATTCTTCTTAAACTAAATCTCACGTGTATATGTTGACATTTAAGAGATATACAGTAAAGAAAATTAAGAGCAATGGTTATATATATGCGGATTAGACACCAAAAAATAAACACTCACAAAATAGCTACAATTTAAGGAATGTGCTTAGTGACGGCATCAGATTCCTAATTGATGAAGAAAGGTCTGGTAGCAAGAAAAGATGCTTCCAGGAGGTTGTCAAGTGTTTTCACTCTAAGATTCCATTCTTTGTTGGTTGGTTTGGCCCTTTTTCCTGTTACTCGAATCCTGGCCCGGTATATCCCATTTTAGTTTTACACCATTGTGAACCTTTCGTCTTTTTTACTCTCTGATCGAGGTTCTCGGCCTTGAACAATCTTCGTAAACTAAATCACACATGTATATGATGACATTTAAGAGATATACAGTCAAGAAAATTAAGAGCAATGGTTATATATATGCGGATTAGACACCAAAAAATAAACACTCAAAAAATTGCTACAATTTAAGCAATGTGTTTAGTGACGGCATCAGATTCCTAATTGATGGAGAGAGGTCTGATGGCAAAAAAAGCTGCTTAAGGAGGTTGTCAAGTGTTTTCACTCGAAGATTCCATTCTTGGGTGGTTGGTTTGGCCCTTGTTCATGTAACTCGAATCCTAGCCCGGTATATCCCATTTTAGTTTTACACCATTGTGAACCTTACGCCTTTTTTACTCTCTGATCGAGGTTCTTGGCATTGAAAAATTCTCGTAAACTAAATCACACGTGTATATGTTGACAGTTAAGATATTTACAGTCAAGAGAATTAAGAGCAATGGTGATATACATGCGGACTAGACACCAAAAAATAAGCATTCAAAAAATGGCTACAATTTAAGGAATGTGTTTAGTGACGGCATCAGATTCCTAATGATGGAGAAAGCTCTGGTGGCAAGAAAAGCTGCTTCCAGGAGGTTGTCAAGTGTTTTCGCTCGATGATTCCATTCTTGGGTGGGTGGTTGATTTTGCTCTTGTACCTGTAACTCGAATCCTAGCCCGGTATATCCAATTTTAGTTTTACACCGTTATGAACCTCACGTATTTTTACTCTCTGATCGAGGTTCTCGGCATTGAAAAATATTCATAAACTAAATCACACGTGTATATGTTGACATTTAATAGATATACAGTCAAGAAAATCAAGAGCAATGGTGATATATATGCGGATTAGACACCAAAAAATAAACACCCAAAAAATGGCTACAATTTAAGGAATGTGTTTGGTGACGGCATCAGATTCCTAATTGATGGAGAAAGGTCTGGTGGCAAGTAAAGCTACTTCCAGGAGGTTGTCAAGTGTTTTCGCTCGACGATTCCATTCTTGGGTGGTTGGTTTAGCCCTTGTTCCTGTAACTCGAATCCTAGTCCGGTATATCCTATTTTAGTTTATACCATTGTCAACCTGACGCCTTTTTTCCTCTCTGATCGAGGTTAACGCGCATTGAAAACTCGTCGTAAATTAAATCACAAGTGTATATGTTGACATTTAAGAGATACACACTCCAGAAAATCAAGAGCAATGGTGATATATATACGGATTAGACACCAAAAAATAAACACTCAAAAAATGGCTACAATTAAAGGAATGTGTTTAGTGACGGCATCAGATTCGTAATTGATGGAGAAAGGTCTGGTGGCAAGAAAAGCTGCTTCCAGAAGGTTGTCAAGTGTTTTCGCTCGACGATTCCATTCTTGGGTTGTTGGTTTGTCACTTGTTCCTGTAACTCGAATCCTAGCCCGGTATATCCCATTTTAGTTTTACACCATTGTGAACCTTAAGCCTTTTTTACTCTCTGATCGAGGTTCTAGGCATTGAAAAGTCTTTGTAAACTAAATCACACATGTGTATGTTGACATTTAAGAGATATACAATCAAGAAAATAAAGAGCAATGGTGATATATATGTGACAACCGGTGATTTACGGCTCTTAATTACATAATTTACAGGTGATTAACGCGATAATAAATAGTGTTTACGACGCCAATTAACTTAACCAGGCCTTTGGAGTGCCCAGGAACGTTTATCCGATTTTATAGTACGCGTATGAAGATTCGCGTGGAATCTGCTGAGCATCAAGTGATAACGAACTGACACCGTTCAAAATACTGACCACGTCGACAAATACGAATTTTGTGCATATTTTATATATATGAATTTGGTTTTGTGAATATATTGTATTTTCGAACGGCACAAAACACAAACGTGAACGAAAAACGCTGGAACAGTAACGCACCGACAAACAACGACGAAACGGAAGCACCGGACTTGAATTTCGTCTCGATATTACTATTTTGATATATTTAGCTTCGTTTTTTTTTAATTATTTTATTATCCGTAGTTGAAAACGGATCGCAAAACGGACACGAAACGACGAACGACACGTTTTACGCGATTTAGCGCACTGACAACTTGCGCGATTAATAATGACTACCGACCGCATTTTACGTGTTTTAAATGCTAAGATTTTAATTTACGACGCTATTGAGAGTTCGGGTTTTTGATAACGAGTCTCGTAGGAATTACGAGTCACCTAAAACACGGGATTGGACTTGTGGGCCTTGGGCCCGAGCCCATTTAAGCAAAATCTAACCTAGTATTTAAAGCTAGTAAACTCTAAATCCCTCGTACTTGTTCAGCCAACACCACAAATATCTTCCCTCCTAGTTTTCTCTAACCTACCAACCTTATTCTTTTCACTCCCCTTTCTCTCAAACTCAATAGCAGACACACACATGAAACAACCGACTTCACCTTCTCAAACTAGATACTCACAAAACAGCCCCTCTTCCTCTCGATCGTCTCCTGCAAAGACAACCGGAGGTTGCGGGCGCCGGTTAACCGGGCGGCGATGATGTGTCCAACGAACACCCCCCTTCTCGTTCTCTTATGACGGTGGTGGGAGTTTCTGCAACATCAGAGGCGGCAGCGGCGTGGTGGGCATCGTCGGGTGTCAGTTCAAGCGAGACAGAGAGTCGTCGGAGATGGAGCGGCGCCGCCGCTCACGACCACGGCAGTGGAGGCAACGACGGTGGTTGATTTTCTCTGACGGGTTTCACCGGTAAACCAACTGTTCTCTTTTATTTTTAAAAGGATGATGATTGTTCACTGAAGATGATGATGAAACAGCTGATGTTGAAGATGTTGAGGATCGGCTTGAGTTTTGGTTCGGGTTACAGACTCCGGTTCGGGTCAGGAAATCAACCACGTTAAACATCAGTTTCGGTCAACTCACGGTTTGGTTTTGGTCTCGGCTTAGGCTTTGGGTTGGACTCGGATGGAATTCGGGTGTTACGGTTCACTCGGTTGAGACTCGGTTCGGTCAAAGGCAGTCACAGCATTTCAACAAGCAGGTTCGGGTCTCGGCTCGTATCTTGGTTAAGTTTCGAGCTTCGGTCAAACAGTCAAGACAGGTCAACCGTGGTCAAAGCTCGGTCAACACCGGAGTCAACTCGGGTCAAGCTACAGGTCAACAGGTCAACAGTTCGGTCAAAGTCAGATTCGGGTTCGCGACTCGGTTCGGGTTCGGGTCAAGGTTTGATTCAACTCAGTTTGACTCGGTCAAACCGAGTCAACTCAGTCAACAGATGGTCAACGAAAGTCAATGTCAGCAACGCGAGAACCGGTAACTTTTAAAAGACGCGAAATTTAGTTAGATTACGATAAATTTTAGATTCTTAATTAGTTACGCAACCGAGCTCGACCCGATTCAATTTGAAATTAGTTTACATTTATTACACTCGACGAAAACTTTATATAGATCGACTATATTATTGAATTGTTGTTGAAAATTGTTGAATTTTGAAAATTAGATCGACACTTTAGTTATCGGGATCGTCCAAAAACAGAGGAAACTCTGCCCGAATTTCGTTAAAAATCCAAAATACCGAACATATCTATGGTGTATAAGCGACGCCTATCGAAGTATTTTCGCTAAATAAATACTTTTGGCGACGTTTTATGAGTTACCAAAACAAAGTTATAACATTTTCGCTAAATAAATACTTTTGGCATGTTTTACTAGTTTAGGAAATTCGTATACTTTTATTAAATAAATATAATTATTTATATTTATTTTAAACTCCTTTACTCGAAGTATGACACCTTGCTGTAAGATTATCACAAGCGATATTTCTAACTGATTAGTTTCGATAATAACGATGCTTATATAAATATGACTATGTATGTTTATTTGCGTTTTACGAAAACTACAACGGTGTGCTACCGTATTAGATACGACGCTTCGAATATGTACCATTATTCACCTACGTAATTCTATTCGCGACAACTAAAACGACGACGTAAATATATTTATATTTAAATATATATATTCTAAACCATTCAAAAACCAAGTCGTTTTTGAGACTTAGTTTATCCTGGTCATAAATGGGATCAACTAACAATAGTTTGGTTATTTCAAACCAAAATATTCACACCTTCCTTCGTAGAGTCGTTTTGTTAACGACTCGGTAGAGCTCGGACATGTAGTTTAACTACGTCGTTATACTAGAGACTGATAAGTTATTCGCTGTTAGGAATATTGTAGCATGCACGCTAGCAAGTCAAAGTCTTGGAAACGACATCACGAAGTCGTAATTAGCTAGCTTCGCACAAGACAATTCAGGTGAGTTCATAACACCACCTTTTTCAGTTTTACATTTTTCTAAATGATTTCGGGGTGGAAAGACATGCATTTTTTACGAAGCATACAAGGTTTTCAATAAACATGAATTACATATTTCTAAACCATTTTACAACCAAGTGGTAACTGACACAAATGGTTTACGACAAGATTATGTTTTATACCGGTTTTTTTAAACAAGCGTACTTTTCGAAATATGCATACACACGAATTCTATGCCCTGTGAGTTCATGTCCCCTTTTCGTCTTAAATATTTTTCAAGCTTTACAACTATAGGGGAAAATACATGTACAATAGTATGATAAGTCAAGGAATGAAACACCTTAGATCATGTGAGAAATTAGGGCCATAACTAAAGCACCATTAATCCAAGTTTGGACCAAGGAACAAAAGGGTTAGATCTAATGGGTTTTGGCGAGCCCCACTCATGGCCATTCAATTGCCTAGGAGTGCGTTTGTTGCCCTACGACATGGTGTCGATACAATTAAAATCGTCTAGGGTTAGACTGCTTCCTATTTCGTCACACATATTAATGTCCTCGCGAAACATTAATGATCAACGATTTCGTTGACGCTTTACATACTACATCATTACATACCGATACATTTTATACAACTCATATTTTATGGATACATTTTATACAACTCACATTTTACAGATACATTCTACATGATACATACAAACATTCATAGTACTCAGTTACAGATACGTTTTACAAGTTACATACCATGTTTTCATACAAAGTTTCCATATAACCTGACAAGAAAATGATTTTAAAATCGTTTTCTCAACAATACTTCAAAAAGATTTATTTCAAATCTTTTTACAAACAAACTATGAACTCGCTCAACTTTATGTTGATTTTTCGCATGTTTCTTTCTCAGGTTACTTTTCAAAGTTTTGGCATGGTTGGAATAGGAGAACCATGTGGAGTCGAGTACTTAGTGGCGTTCATTTTCTAGAAGTCTTAGCTTAATTGCTTCCGCTGTGCAATGAAGATACCAGTCCAGTCACGCCAGCTCTGATAATTTCGGGGTGTGACAGATTGGTATCAGAGCCATAGGTTACAGTGAATAGGGTTTCTGTAGAGATACCTAGGCTCTAACGTCACTTTTCTCTGTGGACTTAGATTATTAAGACTTCGAATACATACAGAAAGCCTAAGACTCGAATATGGTCTCCAATCGTTGCCAAAAAACAAACAGTCAAAATTTTGTTTTCAAACATACGCTATTGTGGTGTTTCATACACGGTGCATAAAACAATTACATACAGTACACAGAACTCTGAGAGTTTAGGAAACATGCATTTAAGACCTTCGGAAACTTATGATGAAGTTCATTAAAGGTCATCACGTAGGAACCGCGAATATTAACTCGGGCACACACTATTATCCATATTGTCTATGGTATTTTAACTTCCCGAGCAGGCACCCTACACATAACGAAACGCTAGTGCACGAGAATACATGGAACTCAAATTTTACGTCAACGGATGTCGGAGTACATCACATTCTACGCGGAACGAAAAGCTAATGCACAGGTATATGTGAAACTTAAGTTATACATCAACGGAGATTGAAGTACGACACATACAACTATCAAGGCGACGCCTTTGAAAAGACACGATGGCGCAATTCAACGACGACGCTAGATTCCTGTCAGCAGGAGAACTAAGGATCAGGAAACGACAACTTCTCACGCGATCCTGCAACGACACGAATCACGTCAGGGAGAAGACGAATGTCTTCGCATTCCCCTTACCTATTTAACGACGAGTATGCTATGTTCGACATTCCATGGTAATGTCAACTAACAACCGGCCATCTCATGAAACCCCAGGTAAAGTCCTTAAACTTCTTTTATTGAAATTTTGATTTTTGCATCTAGCGAGTAGATTTTCACATCTCTACTCCTCTTAATGGTCATCATATCACGATCATTTCTTTCATTATAGCGAATACTCGTTTGCTTCAATTCTCGAAAATTCATATGTTACGCATACATCGTTTGTTATGCATGTGGTTTCGTTTCGAATAAGCGTCTCATCAATGTTCAAACATTATTTCGCTAAACTTAATTATTGATTTGAGATTCGAATGACCCGCATTATTGTAATTGTTGGCTCCTTTGTTATTAAGTCAACACATTTTCTTGAAATTTCTTTTCTTTTCAAGTTACATACATGGTTTTTCGTTGTGATCATGCCGAAAGTTTTCTTGTCGATACATATATTTATTGTCGGATTGCGCTAAAACCAAGTTCAATTGTTTGAACTTGTCCATTACACATATTCACTTCAGAGCATCATATGATGTATTCGGAGCATGATATTCAAAATTCGTTTTAACAAGTGTTTCATTTGTTCCGAGTCGAAGTAAACTTGTTTGGCATTCAACTCCATTAAATTGATTGTTGATCTCGACACCTAGTGGTGGTATTTTCACCTATTTGAAGCTTGCGCTAAACTCGTTTACGCATCTCATGCACGGATTTAATTATTTCTTTATTGATTTGTTTTAAATCCGCTTGAATTATCATATTAAAGCAGTCTTAACACAATCGTGTGTTAAGAAGATGGTACACAAATTCATTTTATATTCCGGTGTACCTACTAACAGTTCTTTCATTATCGGTTGAATGTTTTGCGATATCCATTGCTTCTTCATCTTCGATCGAAAACATTATTTCTTTGATGTTCCATTTTCAATTGAAAATCCTATGATGTCATCTGAAACAAACTTTCAGATTCACTTTGTTACGCTTTCATTTGATTTCAAACACGGTGAATTTGTCTGATCACCGCTATTATTGAATTATTTAAGTCACTACGACACCTTGTGGTGTTAGTACAAACTTGTAGCTTGGGCTAATCATGATTGAGCATTTCATGCAAAACACAGGTGATACTTGTTCTATCACCGCTATATTTGAATTGTTTCATTCACTACGACACCTTGTGGCATCGTTATAACTTGCAGCTTGTGCTGATAACGATCGAGCGTTTCATGCAGACAATTACATTTGAGCTTGTTGAATCTAAGTTCATCCAGTGGATGTTGTTGCTTCTAGAACTCATTTACATATTGTGAACGTTCATACGAGATTCAATTGGTCGAGGTTCCTATTCTTTGTTGGATCCCTATTAACTTAGTCACACTAGTGACTGTATCCGTATGTCTCATTTTCCTTTGACATCAAGTTCCAAAACACATTTTTTTCAACCGTTGGGTTCTTATTGTTGAGGTATGTCCTTGAATTCACATAATTCAAATAATTCTTGATTCGATTTCGTGGTCATCCACTTTGACACTATTCGTATTTATCTAAGCTTAACGTAACTCTAAGGAGTTAACATAGTCTAGATTTCGAGGACGAAATTTTATTAACAGGGGGAGAATGTGACAACCGGTGATTTACGGCTCTTAATTACGTAATTTACAGGTGATTAACGCGATAATAAATAGTTTTTACGACGCTAATTAACTTAACCAGGCCTTTGGAGTGCCCAGGAACGTTTATCCGATTTTACAGTACGCGTATGAAGATTCGCGTGGAATCTGCTGAGCATCAAGTGATAACGAACTGACACCGTTCAAAATACTGACCACGTCGACAAATACGAATTTTTGCATATTTTATATATATGAATTTGGTTTTGTGAATATATTGTATTTTCGAACGGCACAAAAAACAAACGTAAACGAAAAACGCGGGAACAGTAACGCACCAACAAACAACAACGAAACGGAAGCACCGGACTCGAATTTCGTCTCGATATTAATATTTTGATATATTTAGCTTCGTTTTTTTAATTATTTTATTATCCGCAGTTGAAAACGGATCGCAAAACGGACACGAAATGACGAACGACACGTTTTACGTGATTTAGCGCACTGACAACTTGCGCGATTAATAATGACTACCGACCGCATTTTACGTGTTTTAAATGCTAAGCTTTTAATTTACGACGCTATTGAGAGTTCGGGTTTTTGATAACGAGTCTCGTAGGAATTACGGGTCACCTAAAATAGGGGATTGGACTTGTGGGCCTTGGGCCCGAGCCCATTTAGGCAAAATCTAACCTAGTATTTAAAGCTAGTAAACTCTAAATCCCTCATACTTGTTCAGCCGACACCACAAATATCTTCCCTCCTAGTTTTCTCTAACCTACCAACCTTATCCTTTTCGCTCCCCTTTCTCTCAAACTCAATAGTAGACACACACATGAAACAACTGACTTCACCTTCTCAAACTAGATACTCACAAAACAGCCCCTCTTCCTCTCGATCGTCTCCTGCAAAGACAACCGGAGGTTGCTGGCGCCGGTTAACCGGCCGGCGATGATGTGTCCAACGAACACCCCCTTCTCGTTCTCTTATGACGGTGGTGGGAGTTTCTGCAATGTCAGAGGCGGCAGCGGCGTGGTGGGCATCGTCGGGTGTCGGTTCAAGCGCGACAGAGAGTCGTCGGAGATGAAGCGGCGCCGCCGCTCACGACGACGGCAGTGGAGGCGACGACGGTGGTTGATTTTTCTCCGACGGGTTTCACCGGTAAACCCACTGTTCTCTTTTATTTTTAAAAGGATGATGATTGTTCACTGAAGATGATGATAAAACAGCTGATGTTGACGATGTTGAGGATTGGCTTGAGTTTTGGTTCGGGTTACAAACTCCGGTTCGGTTCAGGAAATCAACCACGTCAAACATCAGTTTCGGTCAACTCACGGTTTGGTTTTGGTCTCGGATTAGGCTTTGGGTTGGACTCGGATGGAATTCGGGTGTTACGGTTCACTCGGTTGAGACTCGGTTCGGTCAAAGGCAGTCACAGCAGGTCAACAACCAGGTTCGGGTCTCGGCTCGTATCTTGGTTAAGTTTCGAGCTTCGGTTAAACAATCAAACAGTCAAGACAGGTCAACCGTGGTCAAAGCTCGGTCAACACCGGAGTCAACTCAGGTCAAGCTACAGGTCAACAGGTCAACAGTTCGGTCAAAGTCAGATTCGGGTTTGCGACTCGGTTCGGGTTCGGGTCAAGGTTTGATTCAACTCAGTTTGACTCGGTCAAACCGAGTCAACTCAGTCAACAGATGGTCAACGAAAGTCAATGTCAGCAACGCGAGAACCGGTAACTTTTAAAAGACGCGAAATTTAGTTAGATTACGATAAATTTTAGATTCTTAATTAGTTACGCGACCGAGCTCGACCGGATTCAATTTGAAATTAGTTAACATTTATTACACTCGACGAAAACTTTATATAGATCGACTATATTATTGAATTGTTGTTGAAAATTGTTGAATTTTGAAAATTAGATCGACACTTTAGTTATCGAGATCGTCCAAAAACAGAGGAAACTCTGCCCGAATTTCGTTAAAAATCCGAAATACCAAACATATCTATGGTGTATAAGCGACGCCTATCGAAGTATTTTCGCTAAATAAATACTTTTGGCGACGTTTTATGAGTTACCAAAACAAAGTTATAACATTTTCGCTAAATAAATACTTTTGGCATGTTTTACTAGTTTAGGAAATTCGTATACTTTTATTAAATAAATATAATTATTTATATTTATTTTAAACTCCTTTACTCGAAGTATGACACCTTGCTGTAAGATTATCACAAGCGATATTTCTAACTGATTAGTTTCGATAATAACGATGCTTATATAAATATGACTATGTATGTTTATTTGCGTTTTACGAAAACTACAACGGTGTGCTACCGTATTAGATACGACGCTTCGAATACGTACCATTATTCACCTACGTAATTCTATTCGCGACAACTAAAACGGCGACGTAAATATATTTATATTTAAATATATATATTCTAAACCATTCAAAAACCAAGTCGTTTTTGAGACTTAGTTTATCCTGGTCATAAATGGGATCAACTAACAATAGTTTGGTTATTTCAAACCAAAATATTCACACCTTCCTTCGTAGAGTCGTTTTGTTAACGACTCGGTAGAGCTCGGACATGTAGTTTAACTACGTCGTTATACTAGAGACTGATAAGTTATTCGCTGTTAGGAATATTGTAGCATGCACGCTAGCAAGTCAAAGTCTTGGAAACGACATCACGAAGTCGTAATTAGCTAGCTTCGCACAAGACAATTCAGGTGAGTTCATAACACCACCTTTTTCAGTTTTACATTTTTCTAAATGATTTCGGGGTGGAAAGACATGCATTTTTTACGAAGCATACAAGGTTTTCAATAAACATGAATTACATATTTCTAAACCATTTTACAACCAAGTGGTAACTGACACAAATGGTTTACGACAAGATTATGTTTTATACCGGTTTTTTTAAACAAGCGTACTTTTCGAAATATGCATACACACGAATTCTATGCCCTGTGAGTTCATGTCCCCTTTTCGTCTTAAATATTTTTCAAGCTTTACAACTATAGGGGAAAATACATGTACAATAGTATGATAAGTCAAGGAATGAAACACCTTAGATCATGTGAGAAATTAGGGCCATAACTAAAGCACCATTAATCCAAGTTTAGACCAAGGAACAAAAGGGTTAGATCTAATGGGTTTTGGCGAGCCCCACTCATGGCCATTCAATTGCCTAGGAGTGCGTTTGTTGCCCTACGACATGGTGTCGATACAATTAAAATCATCTAGGGTTGGATTGCTTCCTATTTCGTCACACATATTAATGTCCTCGCGAAACATTAATGATCAACGATTTCATTGACGCTTTACATACTACATCATTACATACAGATACATTTTATGGATACATTTTATACAACTCACATTTTACAGATACATTCTACATGATACATACAAACATTCATAGTACTCAGTTACAGATACGTTTTACAAGTTACATACCATGTTTTCATACAAAGTTTCCATATAACTTGACAAGAAAATGATTTTAAAATCGTTTTCTCAACAATACTTCAAAAACCGGTTATTCAAAAAGATTTATTTCAAATCTTTTTACAAACAAACTATGAACTCGCTTAACTTTATGTTGATTTTTCGCATGTTTATTTCTCAGGTTACTTTTCAAAGTTATGGCACGGTTGGAATAGGAGAACCATGTGGAGTCGAGTACTTAGTGGCGTTCATTTTCTAGAAGTCTTAGCTTAATTGCTTCCGCTGTGCAATGAAGATACCAGTCCAGTCACGCCAGCTCTGATAATTTCGGGGTGTGACAATATATGCGGATTAGATACCAAAAAATAAACACTCAAAAAGGGCTACAATTTAAGGAATGTGTTTACTGACGGCATCAGATTCCTAATTATAGAGAAAGGTCTGGTGGCAAGAAAAGCTGCTTCTAGGAGGTTGTCAAGTGTTTTCGCTCGACGATTCCATTCTTGGGTGGTTGATTTGGCACTTGTACCTGTAACTCAAATCCTAGCCCGGTATATCCCATTTTAGTTTTACACCATTCTAAACCTCACGCATTTTTACTCTCTGAACGAGGTTCTCGGCATTGAAAAATCTTCATAAACTAAATCACACATGTATATGTTGACATTTAAGAGATATACAGTCAAGAAAATCAAGAGCAATGGTGATATATATGCGGATTAGACACCAAAACATAAACACTCAAAAAATGGCTACAATTTAAGGAATGTGTTTAGCGGCGGCATCAGATTCCTAATTGATGGAGAAAGGTCTGGTGGTAAGAAAGCTGCTTCCAGGAGGTTGTCAAGTGTTTTCGCTCGACGATTCCATTCTTGGGTAGTTGGTTTGTCCCTTGATCCTATAACTCAAATCCTAGCCCGGTATATCCCGTTTTAGTTTTACACCATTGTGAACCTTACGCCTTTTTTTACTCTCTGATCGAGGTTCTCGGCATTGAAAAATCTTCTTAAACTAAATCTCACGTGTATATTTTGACATTTAAGAGATATACAGTAAAGAAAATTAAGAGCAATGGTTATATATATGCGGATTAGACACCAAAAAGTAAACACTCAAAAAATGGCTACAATTTAAGGAGTGTGTTTAGTGACGACATCAGATTCCTAATTTATGAAGAAAGGTCTGGTGGCAAGAAACGCTGCTTCCAGGAGGTTGTCAAGTGTTTTCGCTCGACGATTCCATTCTTGGGTGGTTGGTTTGGCACTTGTTCCTGTAATTCGAATCCTACCAAGGTAAAACCCATTTTAGTTTTACACCATTGTGAACCTTACACCTTATTTACTCTCTGATCGAGGTTCTCGGCATTGAAAAATATTCGTAAACTAAATCACACGTGTATATTGTAACACCCCGTCCGGAGGCGGAAAAGCCAAAGGTGTCACGAAACTTGATAGAATGCATTTGAGCACATGGAGATTATATTAAGTTGAAATATAGTTTAGGTTCAATTCAATAGATTGCATTCACATCTGAAAATATAAAAGTACATAAACAAATACAACATAAATTGTTTCACAAATGATAAATTCGGATTTAATCTAAGGCATAAGTCTTGATCCATCCTATGTGAAATATCCTTGCAATTCATGGTATCACACATTGTCACCTGAAACATATGTTAGGAGTGAAAGGATCAACAAAGGTTGAGTGAATTCATAGGTTTTGTTTCTGCAAAAAAAATGTTAATGTGATATAGATAAAGTTTTAACAAATGTGGTTGTCGATATGTCTTTATAGCAAAAGAGTAATACATGTATTTACTTAGTGGTACATTCAAACCATTCAGACGTACTCGGAAATATCACCTCACTTCTAAGTTTCACATGAGTACCAACAACAACAACAACAACGATTGCAACAAATAGTTTGAGAAGTGAGATGGGGCGTCAATCCTATAGTGCTATAATACAACCGATGGGCAAGTACATGTTAATGAACGTAAACTTCTTAAAGTAAACAACAAAGTATTAAGCAAATGCAAAAACAATCGGGGAAACCATGTATAGCAAATAGTTTGTATCACATTGTAACATATGTATCATCCCAAAAATAATGTAAAAAGGGACTATGAACTCACCTTGATTTCGGTTAAGTCCAAACAAATATGCAAAGTGTGAGAGTTCTTGGGAATAAGATTCCACGTCACTCTAATTGATTGAACATGCAACAATATGGAATATGTATCAACAATAATGTTTAATTGGATAATTGGAAATCCTAAATCTATAGGATTCGGTAGTGTTTTGATTAAATGGTAATTATGTGATTTGGTTAACCTAACAAGAGGACTCGGAAAATGAATATGATGTAACGGAATTATTTATGAAAAATATTAATTTGACATAAATAATAACATTGCAAAGATATGTAATTGTTTTAATATAAATATTTGTAATAATAAATCAAATATAATTAATTAGTATAATTAAATAACATAATTAAATATAATGATTATTGGTAAAATATTGTGCAAGTGATATAATTAATTTATAACTTTATAATTGAATTTAGAAGTACAAAAGTATATAATTATTTGATAAATAATAAGCATTTTGTTTTAATATGATAATTATATGATTAATTATCAAAATAATTAATTTAAATCAGAATAATTAAAAATAACATTTTTGATTATTAACTTGTAATATTACTGATTTACAGTAATTATTAGAGTCTTTTAATATTTTTATATAAATAATTTGGAATAAAAGGTTAAAATAATAATAATGGTTTATATGGTTTTAGTTATTAAAATAATATGTAAATAACAAATCAGTTTCAGAAATTTTATAAACCCAGAAAATTATGTATTTTGTTATAAAAATATTTTCGGGCAGAGTTTGTATAATTATATAAATAAAACTGTTAAGTTTAATTAAATAACTTAACTGATTTAATTATGTAAAATAAACTGTAAATAATAAAACAGTGACAAAATTTATATAAACTCAGAATAATGTATATAATATCATAAAAATAATTTCGGATAAAAATTATATAGTTATTTAATTTAAATATGTTAAATCAAACTATATTTTTATAGTGTAAATACGGATTTATTTATAAAAATAACAGAATTACATGAAATATTAGTAATAAAATTATTTCTGTAATGTACAACATATATAATAATTATCATAAAATTTTCAGATTTTATTTCTGAAAATCGGATTTAGTATGAATTTTGAAATAATAAAAATGTTTTAATATATAAAAATTAGTTTTATAAATATTTTGACTAACCTTATATTTTTAATAAATGAATCAGTAATTAAAGTATATCAGATAAAATTTTTGGACTTAAACTGATTAAAATCAATTTAATATGAATTATAGAAAAATTTGTTAAATAAAAGGAAATAAATAAAACTACTATTCATCTTCTTCCCCAAAACTAGTCAACGAAAGTCAACAGGCCCGATTACCCTATCTAAACCCGATTATATTGCAATTAACTTTGCAGGAACATTGTGTAGACGATACCATACCGATTAAACGAAAGAAACGGGTCCGGTATCGATCGGAAGTGAGGATCCGGCAACCTCCGGCGACGGTTCCGGCGACCAAAAAACGCAGAGGTGAACAGACGGTTTGTTTCAATGATTTAGCGATGTGTGAAGGGTGTACAAGCTTAGTGATGATCAAAGGAACTTAAATAAAGGTCCAATTTGATCTCAGATCCAACAATTTTAGTGGGATTGATCCGGTTTGATTTTTTTAATAAAAAGGTCCGAATGTATGTGTTGTGACACTCAAATGTGTCGGATTGAACGTGGTTTCTGGGTTGGCAAGGGGTTGGGATCACGTGGAAATGATTTCGGATAAGTTAATCATGTAAACAAGTGGAACAGATCGATTAAACAATGATTTGAATGGGATGGGAACCCATGCCGGCGATTACAGATCTGATTATGTATATCAGATATCGTTTTTAATAAGTTTATAAATGTTATACGATAATGGATATGAACGGATGTGGCATGCCCGGCCGAGTGGTTGTGATGTTGTTTGTTAAGGCAAAGGTCTCGAGTTCGATCCTGGTTCACAGCGGTTTAAAAACCCTTTTTTTTTTATCAAAATCGGAACTTTCATAAATGACAGATTGGTCCTTGGGGTTTCAGTTAATGCACTATGGTCCCTGTACTAGTTAACTCATATAGTTAACTAAGTTAGCTTTTATTTGAAATCCTTTATAAAATAAATAACCTGGTTAGGAAAATAGGGTTAAAACAGTTTTAAAAGTGACCATAATGGTCCCTGAACTACTAGTTTGAGAAAATGACCCAATGGTCCTTGTACTTTTAAACCAAAAATATATATTTAGTTTATTTAAAATATAAGTTTTAAAAATGACATTTTGAACCCTAGACTTTTAAAAGTTTAAAAATTTAATTCTTTTATTTATAAAGTAAGTTACAAAATGTCATAATAGGCCCTTATAGTTTGTGTAGTCTTGTTTAATAGTCTAAAACTCAACAAGATTGTAATTGTTTCACGTGTTTGTATTGGTATAAGCATGTATAAGCACAAAGCAAGTATGTTCAAATAAGTTTCATTCCAAACACGGTATTTGTTATCATGCCTGTTGATGTGTGTAAAATGCAACATATAAATTACATCAAATGAGGCATAAAACTAACCCTTTTTTAGTACTAATATTGGAAAAAGAGTGTTTTTGTCTTCCTTTTGTATTTTCAGGATTAAATGAGCTCAAAAACGCAAAAGAAGCAAAAAGACAGCTAAATCCAACATAAATACAAGAAAAGGAACATTAGTGGATTGCCCGAACCCTCAACGGCACCTTCCAAAGCAAAATAGAGAAAACAGAAGGCTGAACACGCCCCGTGCTCAGCCAGCACGGGGTCGTGCCCAAGAAGCAGCAGAAAAGACAAACCTATAGAAGCTTCTATTGCCCACCACGGGCCGTGCTCAGCGGACACGGGGGCGTGCCGAAAGTACTGCAGGCGCATTAATTGTAATTGCGAATTACAATTAATGAAGAGAGAGAGTGTCAGACGGGCACGGGGCTGTGCCCAGCGAACACGGGGCCGTGCCCAGGCCTCTGTTCAGCCTATAAATAGGAGTGCTTGGTTTCATTGCAACTCATCCCTTGGCACACCACCTCTCTCACACTTCATCCACCACCCACCACCATCACAACACCATCATCCACCACCATCATCCATTGTCCATCATAGAGTGTGTGAGTCGTCTCGGGATCCAAGATTGATCGTAAGAGTTCTTGACAATCAAGGCCATGTTTGCCTAAGTCTCTTACATCACTTGGTGAAGACAAAGTGTCTAGTATAATACTTTTTATTTCTAATATTTTGCACTTTTTATTTGGTTTTGTATTAATGACTTTAATAACTAGTTACTTATGTTGAAGGTGATCTTTCCTTATCGTTTGTCCGTGGTGTCTTGGCATTATTTTACTGTCTATATAAAATAAAGGATTTTCACCATTCATATCTCCACGGTCTATATGGAGGTATGTTGGCTACCTGGTCGGGGGTTAAGGGAACGGTTTGGTAAAGGTCTTGCCATTGTTCAGCGTTTAGAGGTCCTGCAATGGACCTGGGTCAAATTTAGTAGGACCTCCTTCAATACTTCACGGTATTGGATGGCGGGGGTCCAAACTCTTTGATCCCCTCATAAGTTAACTACTATTAATATTATAACCCGGCTATTTAGGACTGTATCCCTGCTGACTCAGACTACTTAGTCGAGGGTAACGTCACCGCCAAAAGCGGGGCCTACCACAATACTGCATTAATAACTTAATTCATTATCTTCCAATAATCCACCCCTTTAGGATTGTATCCCTGCTGACTCAAACTACTGGGGTGAGGGTAACGTCACCTTCAAAAGAGGGGCCTACTACAATAACTAAGATAATCTCTTAATTATGTGCAAAAGTGCGGAAATAATCAAAGGTTATACTAGATACGAGTCGGAACCAAGTGATTCATCTTGTCTATCTGTTTTTATTTTATTTTTATTTTCAGCATTTTAGTTAGTTTTTATTTTTCTTAGTTTAAAACATTTTTCCAAACTTTTATTTTGGTTAGACGTTGAGGATAAACCGGTACTAAAAGCTCTTGTGTCCTTGGACGACCTCGGTATCTTACCAACGCTATACTACACTCAACGATGGGTGCACTTGCCCATATGTGTGTTTAGTGTTAGTGAAATATCGTGTTTTATAAATTTAAAACTTGGCTAAAATAAGTGTTAAAAAGGGCTTAAAATATACACCTAAAATATACAACACTTTATCGCACATCAAGTTTTTGGCGCCGTTGCCGGGGACACAAGGATTTTAAGAAAGTTAGGAATCAACGGCCTAATCATCTTTTATTTTTCTTTTTTATTTTTTTAGGATTTTCTTAGTTTTTCAGCTTCTGCAGAGCTCAGCACGGGCCGTGCCCGGTCAGACACGGGCCGTGCCCAGCATCATCACTGGCAGTTTTTATTTTCTGAGTTACAGAGAGCTGAACACGGGGCCGTGTCGGTGCAACACGGGGTCGTGTCCAACTCCCAGTAACTGGGAATCCAGAAAACAATTACTGTATCTCTCAACACGGGCCGTGCTCACTGAGCACGGGGCCGTGGTAAACATTCTGACCAGCGTTCTTTTCTGTTTTTGTTGCAGGACTCGGAACCCAGGCGCCACATTTGAACCTCCTACGTAGTGCATGAGCTCCAGTTCTAGTAGAGACATAAAAGAACCCCTAGAAGAACCCGAGCGCTTTCTCAGAAAAAGACTAAAAGCTAAAAATCAAGAGAAAGCTTCGGGGGACCCACTTCCAATGGCGGACCAACGTACCCTCATGGATTACCTACGGCCTACCGTAGGCAATCTTGGCGCTGCTATCAATGCACCGAATGTCGAGGCCAACAACTTCGAACTTCGGCCGCATTTGATACAAATGCTCCAGAACTCCGCAACCTTCCACGGGCTTGCGGACGAGGATCCCCATCTACATATTACTAACTTTTTAGAAAAATGTGATACCTTTCGGATCAATGGAGCATCAAATGACGCCATCCGCCTTCGAATGTTTCCTTTCTCACTAAAAGACCGAGCCAAGGCTTGGCTTAACACCCTCCCAGTTGGATCGGTAAACACCTGGGATGAACTCGCCCAAAAGTTTTTGTATAAGTATTTCCCTCCTGCTAAAACGGCTAAATTAATGACTGAAATTAATACATACTCACAAGAGGATGGGGAATCCTTATATGAAACTTGGGAAAGGTTCAAGGAGCTTCTAAGAAAGTGTCCTCACCATGGTCTAGCGGTATGGCAACAAGTATCCACTTTCTACAATGGATTGTTGCCACACACAAGACAAACACTTGATTCAAGCTCCGGGGGACTCTTAGGTAATCGTCGCCCAAATGAAATATATAACCAAATTGAGGAAATTGCTCAAACCAATTTTCAATGGCACACTCCCCGAGGTAATAAATCTATTGCCCCGGGCGCCCATAAGGTTGATGAAAGCACCTCTTTACAAGCCCAAATCGAGGCCCTCTCTTCAAAAATCAAAAGGCTAGAAATGACAAAAACGACCTCGGTTATGGCTTGTGAAGGGTGTGGTGGGTCACATGAAAATTGGAGTTGTATGAAAGAATTAGATGAACAAACTGAAACGGTAAACTACATGGATAATAGACCTAGGCCGTCGGGTCCTCCAACGGGTACCTACAACCAAGGATTGCGTAACCACCCAAATCTTGGTTGGAGAGATCCCGGCAATAGTAGTAACCAACAAAATCAACGAACTAATTTTCAACAACCGCAAAATTTTCCTCAACAACAAGGTGGAAGAGAAAGGCTTGAAGATACTGTATCTCGCCTCATCTCTGACACTGAAAAGAAAAACTCGGATCGATTTCAACAATTGGAATCAAATTTCAGAAATCAACAAGCTAGCATTCAAAACGTTGAAAAACAATTAAATCAGCTAGCTCAAAATTTCTCCGAGAGACCGCAAGGCGCATTACCCAGTAATACCGAAACGAACCCAAAGGCACAAGTACATCTCATCACATTAAGAAATCGAACCGTGGGTCCCGAGGATGCTCCATTGTCGCCAAATGAAAGAAGCCATTCTAGTCAGCCTGTGACTCCTCCTGCGCCAGAAAAAGCTTCTACACCAAATCAAGGGCCCACCAAGACTCCTCCAATCCCGTACCCCGGTAGGTTAAATCGTCAAAAGACCGATGAGCAATTCGCAAAGTTCGAAAGCTTACTAAAACAATTGCATGTCAATATTCCTTTTATTGAGGTCCTAACCCAAATGCCTAAATATGCAAAATTCATGAGGGATTTCCTCACTCACAAAAAGAAAATTGAATCATTGCAATTAGTTAACTTAGGCGAAGAATGCTCAGCTCTAGTACTCAACAAACTTCCACAAAAAAAAAATCGATCCCGGGAGCTTCACAATCCCTTGTTCGATTGGGAAGTCCCCCGTCCGAAATGCTTTAGCCGATCTTGGAGCTAGCATCAACCTCATGCCCACATCAATGTTCAAGCGACTCGGCCTAGGAACAACAAGCCCCACAAAGATGAGCATACAACTCGCCGACAGGTCCGTCAAGTTCCCACATGGTGTCGCCGAAAATCTGCTAGTCAAGGTTGACAAATTCGTCTTTTCAACCGACTTTGTCATCCTAGACATGGAAGAAGACACCGAGGTCCCCCTCATCCTCGGGAGGCCATTCCTAGCCACCGCCCAAGCATTGGTGGATATGAATGACGGAACTCTAACATTGAAGTTTGGGAATGAGGAAGTGAAATTTGAATGTGGAAAGCGAGTAGAGGAAGAAGATCCGGTCAACTACATGAAGGTCATAGACTCAAGTTTGGATGACGCTCTCCGACGGTGTAACATGGGATGCAACACATCCCACTTGGGTAGCATATGACCAGGCTTTGGGTCTAGCCAAGGACCCTTATAAACGTGGCGCACCATGGAGGCATTCCACGGAACTATCCTTAGTTTAATTTAGATTAATTTTTATGTTTTCTAGTTAGTTTAATTTTCAGGAATAAAACACACTCATGGTGGTAAAGGATGAAAAGGGGAACGAGAAAAATGATCCCATGCACAAGAACGAGGCAACCCGACAGTTTTCTCCCTTTCAGAAGGTTCAACACGGGCCGTGCCCAACCAACACGGCCCCGTGTCAGACCACCTGCAGAAAACGCCCAGTACAGGTAACTGGACACGGGCCGTGTTCACCCAACACGCCCCCGTATCCAGACTTCTGTTCCTCTTATTTCAATTTTGTTACTGGCACTTAAACACGGGGCCGTGCCCGGATAACACGGGGCCGTGTTCAGTGCCCAGTAACACAAATTTTTGCTTTTTAAACACTATTTTACACATCTAATCAACCTAAAAATTTATTTTTGGGACACATTGAGGACAATGTGTAATTTAAGTGTGGGGGGGATGCTAAAACCTTGAATTTTGCAAGTCCTAAATACAAGCCTTACACAAAACTCTATTGGAACCGCTAATCACCCCAAATTTTTTCAAAAATTTCATTTTTTTTTTACTTGTCTAGGTTTAACTCGGGAAATTCAAAGCTCTCAAAAAGGTTATATTTTTACAAATTTACAACCGATAGCGTAGTGATAAAAAGAACCAACATAAGAAAATTATGAAAAGGCATGACAAACTTATTTAAAATTTGATTATATATACTTGATCACATAAAAACCCATTCCCACAAAAGTGAGTTTTGAGCCTTTATTGAGCACACAATTTCATATCATTTGACTAAATGCTCATTTTTCGTTTCTTGTGTGAATAGCCGCTTGGTTCTTACGACTCTAGAACTTGCCATGACAATACATTCCCGGTCCTTATCAACTTAAACCCGAGTAAGTAAATGATAGAGGCATTAGGACTAACCCTTTTTCATTTCTACACCATTATTTTTCTTTTTTTTCACCACCTACCCAAAAAAAAATCCCCCTAGTTAGCCCCTTTGAGCCTAAACCTTTTCGTTTCATCACCCAAAACAAAAACCCTTTCACCCACCAAAACCTTTTTCATTTTTAACCCTTTATTTTAGTAACAAGTTCGGTTCTTCGAAAAAAAAAAAAAAAAAAAAGAGAAAAATGAAGCAAAAAGAAAATAAACAAACAAAGTAATCAAAAATAACTTTGTTTGAATAAAAGCTTCATCAAAAATAAAAAGTTGCAAAAATACGAAAACCGACACTTGTTACGCTTTTTAGCCCTTTTTCTACTAACCACTAACCCAACCACCTACCTTTAACCCTAGCCAACCCTTAACCCACAAAGTCCTCTTGATATCTACAAAGGTATAAAAGTTAAAAAGGAGGAGGATTGATTTCTTGGCAAGCCTATGGTAGGAATAAGTTCCATGCCGCTCTCGAGTGATTCACTAAAAATACACCTTCGGCCGAGTGTGAGTGATTTCCCCGCGAGGTATGTGAACTTGTATATAAATAGAATTTTAAAAAAGGCATGTTATGCCCAAATAAGTAATTTCTTTTATGAACAGTTCTAAATAAATCATTACGAATAGGAGTGTAAATAAATAAAAATAAAACCCCAAAAAGATCTTGGAAATCCCGACACTCTATGACAAGCCCAAAACCTTCTCTTCTACCTATTCCATTTGGGAGTGTAAGCCAAATATTAAAGAGTTTTGCATGAGGACAAGCAAAAGTTCAAGTGTGGGGGTATTTGATGTGTGTAAAATGCAACATATAAATTACATCAAATGAGGCATAAAACTAACCCTTTTTAGTACTAATATTGGAAAAAGAGTGTTTTTGTCTTCCTTTTGTATTTTCAGGATTAAATGAGCTCAAAAACGCAAAAGAAGCAAAAAGACAGCTAAATCCAACATAAATACAAGAAAAGGAACATTAGTGGATTGCCCGAACCCTCAACGGCACCTTCCAAAGCAAAATAGAGAAAACAGAAGGCTGAACACGCCCCGTGCTCAGCCAGCACGGGGTCGTGCCCAAGAAGCAGCAGAAAAGACAAACCTATAGAAGCTTCTATTGCCCACCACGGGCCGTGCTCAGCGGACACGGGGGCGTGCCGAAAGTACTGCAGGCGCATTAATTGTAATTGCGAATTACAATTAATGAAGAGAGAGAGTGTCAGACGGGCACGGGGCCGTGCCCAGCGAACACGGGGCCGTGCCCAGGCCTCTGTTCAGCCTATAAATAGGAGTGCTTGGTTTCATTGCAACTCATCCCTTGGCACACCACCTCTCTCACACTTCATCCACCACCCACCACCATCACAACACCATCATCCACCACCATCATCCATTGTCCATCATAGAGTGTGTGAGTCGTCTCGGGATCCAAGATTGATCGTAAGAGTTCTTGACAATCAAGGCCATGTTTGCCTAAGTCTCTTACATCACTTGGTGAAGACAAAGTGTCTAGTATAATACTTTTTATTTCTAATCTTTTGCACTTTTTATTTGGTTTTGTATTAATGACTTTAATAACTAGTTACTTATGTTGAAGGTGATCTTTCCTTATCGTTTGTCCGTGGTGTCTTGGCATTATTTTACTGTCTATATAAAATAAAGGATTTTCACCATTCATATCTCCACGGTCTATATGGAGGTATGTTGGCTACCTGGTCGGGGGTTAAGGGAACGGTTTGGTAAAGGTCTTGCCATTGTTCAGCGTTTAGAGGTCCTGCAATGGACCTGGGTCAAATTTAGTAGGACCTCCTTCAATACTTCACGGTATTGGATGGCGGGGGTCCAAACTCTTTGATCCCCTCATAAGTTAACTACTATTAATATTATAACCCGGCTATTTAGGACTGTATCCCTGCTGACTCAGACTACTTAGTCGAGGGTAACGTCACCGCCAAAAGCGGGGCCTACCACAATACTGCATTAATAACTTAATTCATTATCTTCCAATAATCCACCCCTTTAGGATTGTATCCCTGCTGACTCAAACTACTGGGGTGAGGGTAACGTCACCTTCAAAAGAGGGGCCTACTACAATAACTAAGATAATCTCTTAATTATGTGCAAAAGTGCGGAAATAATCAAAGGTTATACTAGATACGAGTCGGAACCAAGTGATTCATCTTGTCTATCTGTTTTTATTTTATTTTTATTTTCAGCATTTTAGTTAGTTTTTATTTTTCTTAGTTTAAAACATTTTTCCAAACTTTTATTTTGGTTAGACGTTGAGGATAAACCGGTACTAAAAGCTCTTGTGTCCTTGGACGACCTCGGTATCTTACCAACGCTATACTACACTCAACGATGGGTGCACTTGCCCATATGTGTGTTTAGTGTTAGTGAAATATCGTGTTTTATAAATTTAAAACTTGGCTAAAATAAGTGTTAAAAAGGGCTTAAAATATACACCTAAAATATACAACACTTTATCGCACATCACCTGTCGGAATAAATTGCGAGTGTGAAAACCAGGGTGGTTACATATATGTTGACATTTAACAGATATACTGTCAAGAAAATCAAGAGCAATGGTGATATATATGCGGATTAGACTCCAAAAATGGCTACAATTTAAGGAATGTGTTTAGTGACGGCATGAAATTCCTAATTGATGGATAAACGTCTAGTGGCAAGAAAAGCTGCTTCCAGGAGGTTGCCAAGTGTTTTCGCTCGACGATTCCATTCTTGGGTGGTTGGTTTGTCCCTTGAACCTGTAACTCGAATCCTAACCCGGTATATTCCAATTTAGATTTACACCATTGTGAACCATATGCCTTTTTTACAATCTTATTGAGGTTCTCGGCATTGAAAATTCTTCTTAAACTAAATCTCACGTGTATATGTTGACATTTAAGTGATATACAGTAAAGAAAATTAAGAGCAATGGTTATATATATGCGGATTAGACACCAAAAAATAAACACTCACAAAATAGCTAAATTTTAAGGAATGTGCTTAGTGACGGCATCAGATTCCTAATTGATGAAGAAAGGTCTGGTGGCAAGAAAAGCTGCTTCCAGGAGGTTGCCTAGTGTTTTCACTCGACGATTCCATTCTTGGTTGGTTGGTTTGGCCCTTTTTCCTGTTACTCGAATCCTAGCCCGGTATATCCCATTTTAGTTTTACACCATTATGAACCTTTCGTCTTTTTTACTCTCTAATCGAGGTTCTCGGCATTGAACAATCTTCGTAAACTAAATCACACGTGTATATGTTGACATTTAAGAGATATACAGTCAAGAAAATCAAGAGCAATGGTGATATATATGCGGATTAGACACCAAAAAAAAACACTCAAAAATTGCTACAATTTAAGCAATGTGTTTAGTGACGGCATCAGATTCCTAATTGATGGAGAAAGGTCTGGTGGCAAGAAAAGCTGCTTTCAGGAGGTTGTCAAGTGTTTTCGCTCGAATATTCCATTCTTGGGTGGTTGGTTTGGCCCTTGTTCATGTAACTCGAATCCTAGCCCGGTATTTCCCATTTTAGTTTTACACCATTGTGAACCTTACGCCTTTTTTACTCTCTGATCGAGGTTCTCGGCATTGAAAAATTCTCGTAAACTAAATCACACGTGTATATGTTGACAGTTAAGATATTTACAGTCAAGAGAATCAAGAGCAATGGTGATATATATGCGGATTAGACACCAAAAAATAAGCATTCAAAAAATGGCTACAATTTAAGGAATGTGTTTAGTGACGGCATCAGATTCCTAATGATGGAGAAAGCTCTGGTGGCAAGAAAAGCTGCTTCCAGGAGGTTGTCAAGTGTATTCGCTCGATGATTCCATTCTTGGGTGGTTGATTTGGCTCTTGTACCTGTAACTCGAATCCTAGCCCGGTATATCCAATTTTAGTTTTACACCGTTCTGAACCTCACGTCTTTTTACTCTCTGATCGAGGTTCTCGGCATTGAAAATCTTCATAAACTAAATCACACGTGTATATGTTTACATTTAATAGATATACAGTCAAGAAAATCAAGAGCAATGGTGAGATATACGCGGATTAGACACCAAAAAATAAACACTCAAAAAATGGCTACAAATTAAGGAATGTGTTTGGTGACGGCATCAGATTCCTAATTGATGGAGAAAGGTCTGGTGGCAAGTAAAGCTACTTCAGGAGGTTGTCAAGTGTTTTTTCTCGACGATTCCATTCTTGGGTGGTTGGTTTGGCCCTTGTTCCAGTAACTCGAATCCTAGCCCGGTATATCCTGTTTTAGTTTATACCATTGTGAACCTTACGCCTTTTTTCCTCTCTGATCGAGGTTCTCGGCATTGAAAAATCTTCATAAATTAAATCACAAGTGTATATGTTGACATTTAAGAGATACACACTCAAGAAAATCTAGAGCAATGGTGATATATATGCGGATTAGACACCAAAAATAAACACTCAAAAAATGGCTACAATTTAAGGAATGTGTTTAGTGACGGCATCAGATTCCTAATTGATGAAGAAAGGTCTGGTGGCAAGAAAAGCTGCTTCCAGAAGGTTGTCAAGTGTTTTCGCTCAACGATTCCATTCTTGGGTTGTTGGTTCGTCACTTGTTCCTGTAACTCGAATCCTAGCCCGGTATATCCTCTTTTAGTTTTACACCATTGTGAACCTTACGCCTTTTTTACTCTCTGATCGAGGTTCTCGGCATTGAAAAGTCTTTGTAAACTAAATCACACATGTATATGTTGACATTTAAGAGATATACAATCCAGAAAATCAAGAGAAATGGTGATATATATGCGGATTAGATACCAAAAAATAAACACTCAAAAAATGGCTACAATTTAAGGAATGTGTTTACTAATGGCATCAGATTCCTAATGATGGAAAAAGGTTTGGTGGCAAGAAACGCTGCTTCCAGGAGGTTGTCAAGTGTTTTCGCTCGACGATTCCATTCTTGGGTGGTTGATTTGGCCCTCGTACCTGTAACTCAAATCCTAGCCCGGTATATCCCATTTTAGTTTTACACCATTCTAAACCTCACACCTTTTTACTCTCTGATCGAGGTTCTCGGCATTGAAAAATCTTCATAAACTAAATCACACATGTCTATGTTGACATTTAAGAGATATATTGTTAGTGCACTATGTATTGACTTTGTCTTGTATCGAGTCATATAATGTAATAGGATAGGATAATCAGTGCTCGGGGTGCTAGAAACTGAATTTAGCAGGTTTTATGCTGATTCCGCTTGAAACTGTCAAGAGCATGTTCAAGCGAAATCAACAGAGTTGATTTCGCTTGAAAATGTCTTGGTCAGTTCAAGCGAAATCACATCCATTATAAATAGGGCACTTGTCCGTTTCATTTGAAGCGGAATTAGAGTCTTGTGTTCGGTAACGAGGTACTCCGAATTGTCTCCAGGTGCTCTAATTCTATCAGATTAATACAAGAGACATTATATTTACATCAAGTGTCCGTTTCATTGATTCCTCCTTTGATTCGGATAAACAACTCTTCTGATCGACTCAGTCAGGTCGTACAACGATCCTACAAGTGGTTTCAGAGCTCAGGAAGAAGAGTTTAGCTTGATTACATCAGATTTCTGACTTCTACACCTTCTTTTCAAAATTGACCGTGAAATATTGGACAAAATGGACTGAATTTTTGATATTGTGTGTGAAACAGTGTTTTAACAAAGCCTTGAGAGAATCAGATCAAAATTCGACTTAAAAATGACAAAAACTGGCCAAAAACCTAATTCCGCTTGAACGAGCTGCGTAATTCCGCTTGAAAAGTCCACCTGATCTCGCTTCAAAACGTTATTTCGTTTGAAATACAGAAGTGATTTCGCTTGAATCTGCTATTTCGCTTGAAATGTTCAGCTATTCTGCTTCAAAGTGTGATTTCGCTTGAAGATTTCGCTTGAAACAAGTTATTCCGCTTGAAAGTCCTTATTTCGCTTGAAGTACTGATTTCGTTTGAAGTGTCATTCAAGTGATTCCGTTTGAATAGGATATTTCGCTTCAGAAGTGATTTCGCTTGAGATCCTCATTTCGTTTGAAAGTGGAAATTCTGCGTCAAGATCATTTCGCGTCAACTGAGTGTCAGTCTGTTTCAAGTTGCTTAGTATTTTTATACTGATTGTGTTTGTTTGATTGTTTTTGTCTCCAGGTAATTCAAGATTTTTACATCATGGCTGAAGAATTCTACAACACGTTCTACAATGCGTTTACATCAGAGTCTTCTGAGATTACAACCGTTACACCAAAAACCATTACGAAAGCGATCAATGAGAACATCAAGCATGATAACTTCTATGGCACACATTCAAAACCACCAACTCTGGAAAGCATTGAAGATTATACTTGGTGGAAAGATCGATTCATCAATTGGGCAAAAGCGTATGCTCATGAAAGCTGGTTCTGTTTGGAGTTTGGGTATAAAAGGCCAGCGGATGATAAAGGAGAAGATCTCCCTCTGAAAGGTTTATCCAAAGAAGACAAAGCCGAATTCTCAGCTGAACAGAGAATGATTCCATTAATACAATCATCTATCAGAAATGATATGTTTGCTTTACTGCAACATGATGGAACATCAAAATCTATCTGGGAAGCGTTGCGGGTAAAAGCTGAGGGGGGTAAACAAATCAAGAAAAATAAAATTGCATTACTAAAGAAAGAATTTGATTTGTTTGATAGTCTGAGGGTGAATCTGTTAGGCAAATGATAGAAATATTTGGTCATTTGAAAATTGAGCTTGATCGTTTTGGCATTGTCAAAACAAGAGAGGAAATCATTGATAAGATCATAGAAGCGTTACCACGAGCTGATCAGTGGCAAACATTTGTTTTTATTCTGAAAAATGATGCTTTGTATGATGACATTTCTCTTGATGTTTTGATAGAAAAGATTGAAAGTCATGAATTGGAGTTGCAGAAGCAGAACAAGATGAGCAGTTCTTCGCATCAACAGAATGTTGGTTTGTATTACAAAGGCAATTTACCTTCGGTGAAAGCTGATAGTTCACCAAAGACAGCATTCAGTGGTGAGAAGATGAAAGAACCTCAGACAAGCTCATCAAGTTACAATCTGGGTTATCATTCATCTGCTCCAAAAGCTAGTTCTGAAGAATCAGAGGAGATACTGTGCAACATTGCTCTCAAGTTGAAAAATTCTCCGACAATGAGCATCAATGCAGCCAAGAAGCAAATGAGCTTTCTTGCATCAGTTCTGGAATCATATGAAGGTCTTGTAGCTGGCAAAATTGGAAACTCTGAGTTAACCAAAGAAGACTACGACCAGATTGATCCGGAAGAGATGGAACTCATTGACATTCGCTAGTGTTTGGCAAGTTGCATCCGCATAGCTTAGAGATATATGGAGATTACTGGGAAACAATCATTAGGCAGTGCTTCAACAAAACTTGGATT
This sequence comes from Helianthus tuberosus, assembly GCA_030545235.1. Classification (NCBI taxonomy): domain Eukaryota; kingdom Viridiplantae; phylum Streptophyta; class Magnoliopsida; order Asterales; family Asteraceae; genus Helianthus; species Helianthus tuberosus. Next base: position 124,288,560 of record CM060431.1, read on the forward strand.
TGACAAGTCCAAAGTGACCTGCTTCAAATGTAAGCAAAAAGGTCATTTCAAGAGAAAATGCAACAATTCTGCAGTTGGTGGAAATGAACATCCGTTCAATGATGATTATTACCGAAAGGCAATATACCACCGAAGCAAAGAAGAGCCGAAAATGATTGAAGATAAACCCAGAGATAAGTCAAGAGCTTGTGTCGTGATCCATGATGATGAAGGATATGATTGGAGCCAGATTTGTCCAGAAGAAGATCGTGTTGATATTCGAAAAACAGCTCATGGTAAAACTATATCAAAGAACTACCATTATGTTTTTGTTGCTGAAATCAAAGATGAAAACAAAGAAGAAAATGTTGTTGCTGAAGTAAAAGAGAAAACCAGAAAAGAGATTCTAAGTGAGAAAACATGCAGAGAAAGAAGCATTGCTTGGAACAGAATGGATGATATGCAAGAAGAGTATGAAGATGCTGTGATTAATAAGAGATGGGATAACAAACGAGAATGCTATGTCAACAGAAATGGAGAACCCGTTGTTCCCAAAAAGGACATAGTTTATGATGATGTTCTTCTGGTAATTCCTCGTTCCGTCGAATACTATACAAATGTTGGAAAAGACAAAAATTATGTGAAGAAGTTTTAAAAACTCTTAAGAGATGTCATGACTTCAAGTTTGAGGAAGAGAGATGAAGAGAGAATGAAGAAGAATATTGAGAGCATGGTTGAAGAATTGAAGAAGGTTGCTGAAGATGTGAAAGTCGAAACTGTGAAAATTGAAGATGTGAAAGTTGCTGAGGAAGATGTGAAGATTGTTGAAGAAGTGAAAGAAGAAGTTGTTGTGAATGTAGAAGTTGAGAAAGCTGTTACTGAAGAACAACAAATTGTAGAAATTGAGAAGAAAATTGAAAGTTTGGCTGAAGTAAAGAATGAGAATTTGGAAGCTGGTGATGCTGGTGATGAAGTTGGTGTTGAAGAAAAGAAGAATGATGCTGATCAGAAGCAGACAGAGACTGCAACAAACACCGAAATGCCAATCACTGAGGTAAAATCAAAATCGTTGAACAGTGCAAGAAATGCATGGAAATGTGCAGTGCTTGTACTGAAAAAGACAAACAATTCAAGATAAGAAATCTTGAATTCAATAAAATTGAAGAAGTTTTCAAAAATAAATGCAAAGAAATGTTAGAAAATGAAAAGATTTTAAAAGATAATGATGAAAAACTTTTGGAAAAATGTAAAATGTTAGAAAAAGAAAATGAAGTTTTGAAAGAAAATGTTTTGAAAAAGACAGAAGAATGTGACCAAAAGGAAATTGTTTGTCAAGAAATGAAGAAAGAATATGATTCAATAAAATTGGCATATCACATTACAAAAGAATCATATGAAAAAGTGAAGGATGAAATGAAATTTGCTCAATCAAGAATGAATTACTTTTCTGAAACAACTAAAGAGCTTAAGCGAATGTATGAAATAAAACAAGGTGTTGTTAACTCTTACATTGAGGATGTTGCTAAACTAAAACGTCAGACTGCTGATTTAGAACAGGATAACAACAAGTTGAAGAGTTATCACGTGTCGTCATATGTGCTTGAACGTATTTTCAATATAAAACCGGGAGATGGTGAGTCTGAGCAAAACAAGAAAGGCATTGGCTCAGAGTTTCATCAAGTTCCACCACCGAAAAAGTTTGCATTTTATGATGATGAAAAGGTCGAAAAAGCTTTCAACATGGTAGATCAATTGCTAGATAACATTGACGTAACCTATTCCAAATCTAATGATTCTAGTGATTCAGAGGTGGTAGGTAAGGTCGTTGAAAGCGTGTTGAAAGAAGAGTCAGTTGATACAGGTAAATCTGAATCACAGGATGAAAATGAAGGTAATTTTCTTGATGGATATTTGAAAGATTCAAAATCTGAGAAAAATTTGAATGATGATTCAAAAGGATTGGTTTATACCATGATTGGATCGGACAAATTATTCTTAGATGTTGTATTCCCGATTCAGAATGTGATTTCAGAAAAGGTTGATAAAGTTTTTAAGATGGTTGAAATTGAGAAATCTGAGATTTCAAAGTTTGCTGGAAAAGGTCACAAAACTTTTTATAACAAACCTGGTTACAAAAAGAAGAACATGAAGGCTGGGTTGGGTTATAAGAAGAAACAAGGTTGGAAAAGAAATGAAACTCCGAATTTTCAGACAAAGATGAGTTTTGTTCAAGGAAAAAGTTTTGATGAAGAAAAAGAACTTCAATTTAGACAACAGTCTAATGAAGAGTTCTATGCTCAAAAGAAAAAGCAACAACCACAGGTCAAAGATGTGTCTAAGAGAACATGTTTTAAATGTGATCAAATGGGACATCTTGCACGAAAGTGTCCGAATTTGAAACCTGTGGATGTTGACAAAAAGAAGTCTGAAAATGTTGAGAAACAGAAATCTGAGGATGTGAAACACAGGTCAACCAGATTTGATTCAAAACACACTTGGAGGTACAAGACAAACAAGTTTGTTTCGAACCAAACTTGGAAATCAAACTCAAATAGGTTTGATTCTAGACAGGCCTGGAACTCTCACACACCCAGAGTCAGAACAACTCAAAGTTGGAAAACATCTGTTGATATGACAAAACCCCAAGAGTTTTGGAAACCAAAAGTTGTTGATCAAAATCAAAAAGTTCAAAAAGAGTCACATTTTTACAAAAGAGGTACTCCGAAAGGTCAAACATGGAGAGCTAAGAAACAAGTGACTTCGGTAAAAGATGAGAAAGTTGAAGTCAAAGTTGAAAAAGTCTTTGATGACAAAGATTTTCCTAAACTGAATGATACATATTGTGTTGAAATGCCTAAGGCTCAACAGACCTGGGCTAAATTGTTCAAGTAATCAATTAGTCTGAATGTGCAGGTGCTCAACAAAACCGAAGATTGTGAGAATGGAAGTTGGAGCAGCCTGGCACAACGAGGAGAGGAGGCTGCTAAACCCTGGTTTGGTTGAACAGGGAGTTTGTTTGTTTTCTGTATATAAATAAACAATATTTCAAAAACCCTAAAAATTGAAAAATTTGAAAAACCAAAAATATGTTTTTTTAAATTTTGTCAAATATACAAAAATACAAAAATATGTTGATTGAATACGCCGAAACCCTCACGGCTGAACAAACATGATTATTCACAAGATTGAAAAACGGTTTTCAAACTATAAATATCATTGTGTTGTAAATCATGGGGGTATGTTATTTTTTTCTGAAATTCAGTGCATGAGAGGCAGAAAATGGATGGCGAGACAAAGCTATCAGTATTGGTTGTCAAATTTTCTTTAAATGATTTTGCATTTTAGGGGGAGTAATATTTGTCAGAAAATCCAAAAACATTTGAAAATTTGAAAATGACAAAAACATGATAAAAACCTATTGGCAAAAAGACAAAAACATTAAAAATGAAAATGAGTTTTTGTGTAAAAAGAGGAAATGATAGTACATCAGTAGACAGTTACAGTACGCTAAAGAATTGGAAAGTCAAAATGTGTTAAACGATCTCACCGTGGATGTGTCGGTAGATTTTCATACATTTAGTAAACTTTTTCGGGATATAAACATAAATTCAAACTTGCTTATTTTGTGGGGAACACTACTTGGATATATAGGTAACCCCTGAAATCTCGTTTGAAGGACCCCTCTTTCTGAGATACTAGGTCTTTATGCTTAGTGATATCTGGGGTATTATCCCGGGACTTCTGATTTTGCGGAAGAAATGGCCTAGTCCCCGTATAATAGTTTCTGCTTGCTTGAAATATAGCGCTGCCCTGAGCAAAAATGATGAAACAATAAAATTGATAATCATTAGTGTTGAAGAAAAGATCCTCTAAAGGGGACACACCAAAAGTCGAACCGTCATCTCTCTGCTGAACGGAAGTTCTGGCCTGAGCTCTCACGGTTTTGAAATTTAACCCCTTACAGATATCATCTAGGTATACTCACCTGTAAGACTGAATATTGGGATCTGGATACATGAGTATATTCAAGAGGTGGGACACATGAATGAGTTTAAGTTCTTAAAATACCTAATTCATATCCTGAATCAGTTGAAATTTGTGTGAAAATTTAAGTGGATCAGTATATCGACAATCTAAGTGAATTGTTTAATTCTTAATGTGTAACTAAGCTCAACGGTACTTGTGACTTGTTAAAAACTGATATGATCCTCTAACGCAAAACTCAAACAAAAAATATTGCTTGTAAATATGTTTGTAAATATTTCATTATTGCTTTATATTTCAGAAATACAAAAAGATTTTTTATTCTACTTTATTTTCGACAACTGATGTCTGAATGCTGAGTTTCAAAATCTAAGTTTGCTGATTGTGTTTCTGAAAATAAAACAAGTTCATTAAATTGAAATTTGAGTTTTTATACAAAAATCAAAAACAGTTTGTGATATCTCCAAGGTCATTAGTTTGGACTTGGAAGATGAACTGTGAGGGATTAGGATGCTTATATTGTTAAGATGGCCAGGTTTTCGATCCTGAAACTGCCAATATTCATAAGTTGTGTTAGTTTAGAAAGATTGAGTGAGCCAGGTTACAATTCCTGGATAATTGAAATTTAAAATGTTGTTACTTATAGATGTATGAGTAATTGCAGATGTGATACCAGACTACGATCCCGGAAGTTGAGTCTAAGGGGGAGTCTGAAGACGAGCTCAAAGCAAGGGGGAGCTTGTAACCGGAAAGCAAGGTGTCGATCCCTAAAAGCACGGAAGCTTGACAAAAGGGGGAGCCTGAAGAAGTTGATATTGTTAGAGCCAGAGACAGAGCATGAAGACTGATCAAGACTGAAGATGTGTTATGATAAAGACTCAACACTGAAGACTTCGTCAACATCCAAGGGGGAGTCTGTTAGTGCACTATGTCTATTGACTTCGTCTTGTATCGAGTCATATAATGTAATAGGATAGGATAATCAGTGCTCGGGGTGCTAGAAACTGAATTTAGCAGGTTTTATGATGATTCCGCTTGAAACTGTCAAATGCATGTTCAAGCGAAATCAACAGAGTTGATTTCGCTTGAAAGTGTCTTGGTCAGTTCAAGCGAAATCACATCCATTATAAATAGGGCACTTGTCCGTTTCATTTGAAGCGGAATTAGAGTCTTGTTTTCGGTAACGAGGTGCTGCCGAATTATCTCCAGGTGTTGTAATTCTATCAGATTAATACAAGAGACATTATAATTACATCAAGTGTCCATTTCATTGATTCCGCCTTTGATTCGGATAAACAACTCTTCTGATCGACTCAGTCAGGTCGTACAACGATCCTACATATACAGTCAAGAAAATCAAGAGCAATGGTGATATATATGCGGATTAGGCACCAAAAAATAAACACTAAAAAATGGCTACAATTTAAGGAATGTGTTTAGCGACGGCATCAGATTCCTAATTGAAGGAGAAAGGTCTGGTGGCAAGAAAAGCTGCTTCCAGGAGGTTGTCAAGTGTTTCGCTCGACGATTCCATTCTTGGGTGGTTGGTTTGGCCCTTGTTCCTGTAACTCGAATCCTACCCCGGTATATCCTGTTTTAGTTTTACACCATTGTGAACCTTACGCCTTTTTTTCTCTCTGATCGAGGTTCTCGGCATTGAAAAATCTTCGTAAACTATATCACAAGTGTATATGTTGACATTTAAGAGATATACAGTCAAGAAAATCAAGAGCAATGGCGATATATATACGGATTAAACACCAAAAAAATAAACACTCAAAAAATGGCTACAATTTAAGGAATGTGTTTAGTGACGGCATCAGATTCCAAATTGATGGAGAAAGGTCTGGTGGCAAGTAAAGCTACTTCCAGGAGGTTGTCAAGTGTTTTCGCTCGACGATTCCATTCTTGGGTGGTTGGTTAGACCCTTATTCCTGTAACTCGAATCCTAGCCCGATATATCTCATTTTAGTTTTACACCATTGTGAACCTTAGACCTTTTTTACTCTCTAATCGAGGTTCTCGGCATTGAAAAATATTCGTAAACTAAATCACACGTGTATATGTTGACATTTAAGAGATATACAATCAAGAAAATCAAAAGCAATGGTGATATATATGCGGATTAGATACCAAAAAATAAACACTCAAAAAATGGCTACAATTTAAGGAATGTATTTAGTTACGGCATCAGATTCCTAATTGATGGAGAAAGGTCTAGTGGCAAGTAAAGCTCCTTCAAGGAGGTTGTCAAGTGTTTTCGCTCGACGATTTCATTCTTGGGTGGTTGATTTGGCCCTTGTACCTGTAACTCGAATCCTAGCCCGGTATATCCCATTTTAGTTTTACACCATTCTGAACCTCATGCCTTTTTACTCTTTGATCGAGGTTCTCAGCATTGAAAAACTTCATAAACTAAATCACACATGTATATGTTGATATTTAAGAGATATACAGTCAAGAAAATCAAGAGCAATGGTGATATATATGCGGATTAGACACCAAAAAATAAACACTCAAAAATTGGCTACAATTTAAGGAATGTGTTTAGTGACGGCATCAGATTCCTAATTGATGGAGAAAGGTCTGGTGGCAAGTAAAGCTACTTCCAGGAGGTTGTCAAGTGTTTTCGCTCGACGATTCCATTCTTGGGTGGTTGGTTAGACCCTTATTCCGGTAACTCGAATCCTAGCACGATATATCTCATTTTAGTTTTACACCATTGTGAACCATACACCTTTTTTACTCTCTAATCGAGGTTCTCGGCATTGAAAAATATTCGTAAACTAAATCACACGTGTATATGTTGACATTTAAGAGATATACAATCAAGAAAATCAAAAGCAATGGTGATATATATGCGGATTAGATACCAAAAAATAAACACTCAAAAAATGGCTACAATTTAAGGAATGTATTTAGTGACGGCATCAAATTCCTAATTGATGGAGAAAGGTCTAGTGGCAAGTAATGCTCCTTCAAGGAGGTTGTCAAGTGTTTTCGCTCGACGATTCCATTCTTGGGTGGTTGATTTGTCCCTTGTACCTGTAACTCGAATCCTAGCCCGGTATATCCCATTTTAGTTTTACACCATTCTGAACCTCACGCCTTTTTACTCTTTGATCGAGGTTCTCAGCATTGAAAAATCTTCATAAACTAAATCACACATGTATATGTTCATATTTAAGAGATATACAGTCAAGAAAATCAAGAGCAATGGTGATATATATGCGGATTAGACACCAAAAAATAAACACTAAAAAAAATGGCTACAATTTAAGGAATGTGTTTAGTGACGGCATCAGATTCCTAATTGATGGAGAAAGGACTGGTGGCAAGTAAAGCTACTTCCAGAAGGTTGTCAAGTGTTTTCGCTCGACGATTCCATTCTTGTGTGGTTGGTTTGGCCCTTATTCCTGTAACTCGAATCCTAGCCCGGTATATCCCGTTTTAGTTTATACCATTGTGAACCTTACGCCTTTTTTACTCTCTGATCGAGGTTCTCGGCATTGAAAAATCTTCGTAAACTAAATCATAAATGTATATGTTGACATTTAAGAAATACACAGTCAAGAAAATCAATAGCAGTGGTGATATATATGCGGTTTAGACACCAAAAAATAAACACTCAAAAAATGGCTATAATTTAAGGAATGTGTTTAGTGACGGCATAAGATTCCTAATTGATGGAAAAAGGTCTGGTGGCAAGAAAAGCTGTTTCCTGGAGGTTGTCAAGTGTTTTCGCTCGACGATTCCATTCTTAGGTTGTTGGTTTGGCCCTTGTTCCTGTAACTCGAATACTAGCCCGATATATCCCATTTTAGTTTTACACCATTGTGAACCTTACGCCTTTTTTACTCTCTAATCGAGGTTCTCGGCATTGAAAAATCTTCGTAAACTAAATCACACGTGTATATGTTGACATTTAAGACATATACAATCAAGAAAATCAAGAGCAATGGTGATATATATGCGGATTAGGCACCAAAAAATAAACACTCAAAAAATGGCTACAATTTAAGGAATGTGTTTAGCGACGACATCAGATTTCTAATTGATGGAGAAAGGTCTGGTGGCAAGAAAAGCTGCTTCCAGGAGGTTGTCAAGTGTTTTCGCTCGACGATTCCATTCTTGGGTGGTTGGTTTGGCCCTTGTTCATGTAACTCGAATCCTAGCCCGGTATATCCCGTTTTAGTTTTACACCATTGTGAACCTTACGCCTTTTTTAATCTCTGATAGAGGTTCTCGGCATTGAAAAATCTTCGTAAACTAAATCACAAGTGTATATGTTGATATTTAAGAGATATACAGTCAAGAAAATCAAGTGCAATGGTGATATATATGCGGATTAGACACCAAAAAATAAACACTCAAAAACAATTTAAGGAATGTGTTTAGTGACGGCATCAGATTCCTAATTGATGGAAAAAGGTCTGGTGGCAAGTAAAGCTACTTCCAGAAGGTTGTCAAGTGTTTTCGCTCGACGATTCCATTCTTGGGTGGTTGGTTTAGCCCTTGTTCCTGTAACTCGAATCCTAGCCCGGTATATCCCGTTTTAGTTTTACACCATTGTGAACCATACGCCTTTTTTAATCTCTGATAGAGGTTCTCGGCATTGAAAAATCATTCGTAAACTAAATCACAAATGTATATGTTGACATTTAAGAGATATACAGTCATGAAAATCAAGTGCAATGGTGATATATATGCGAATTAGACACCAAAAAATAAACACTCAAAAAATGGCTACAATTTAAGGAATGTGTTTAGTGACGGCATCAGATTCCTAATTGATGGAGAAAGGTCTGGGGGCAAGTAAAGCTACTTCCAGGAGGTTGTCAAGTGTTTTCGCACGACGATTCCATTCTTGGGTGGTTGGTTTGGCCCTTATTCCTGTAACTCGAATCCTAGCCCGGTATATCGTGTTTTAGTTTATACCATTGCGAACCTTACGCCATTTTTACTCTTTGATCGAGGTTCTCGGCATTGAAAAATCTTCGTAAACTAAATCACAAGTGTATATGTTGACATTTAAGAGATACACAGTCAAGAAAATCAAGAGCAATGGTGATATCTATGTGGATTAGGCACCAAAAAATAAACACTCAAAAAATGGCTACATTTTAAGGAATGTGTTTAGTGACTGCTTCAGATTCCTAATTGATGGAGAATTCCAGGAGGTTGTCATGTGTTTTCGCTTGGCGATTCCATTCTTGGGTGGTTGGTTTGGCCCTTGTTCCTGTAAATCGAATCCTAGGCCGGTATATCCTGTTTTAGTTTTACACCATTGTGATACTTACGCCTTTTTTACTCTCTGGTCGAGGTTCTCGGTATTGAAAAATCTTCGTAAACTAAATCACAAGTGTATATGTTGACATTTAAGAGATACACAGTCAAGAAAATCTAGAGCAATGGTGATATATATTCGGATTAGACACCAAAAAATAAACACTCAAAAAATGGCTACAATTTAAGGAATGTGTTTAGTGACGACATCAGATTCCTAATTGATGGATAAAGGTCTGGTGGCAAGTAAAGCTACTTCCAGGAGGTTGTCAAGTGTTTTCGCTCGATGATTCCATTCTTGGGTGTTTGGTTTGGCCCTTGTTCCTGTAACTCGAATCCTAGCCCGGTATATCCCGTTTTAGTTTTATACCATTGTGAATCTGACGCCGTTTTTAATCTCTGATCGAGGTTCTCGGCATTGAAAAATCATTCGTAAACTAAATCACAAATGTATATGTTGACATTTAAGAGATATACAGTCAAGAAAATCAAGAGCAATGGTGATATATATGCGGATTAGACACCAAAAAATAAACACTCAAAAATGGCTACAATTTAAGGAATGTGTTTAGTGACGGCATAAGATTCCTAATTGATAGAGAAAGGTCTGGTGGCAAGTAAAGCTACTTCCAGGAGGTTGTCAAGTGTTTTCGCTCGACGATTCCATTCTTGGGTGGTTGGTTTGGCCCTTATTCCTGTAACTCGAATCCTAGCCCGGTATATCCCGTTTTAGTTTATACCATTGTGAACCTTACGCCATTTTTACTCTCTAATCGAGGTTCTCGGTATTGAAAAATCTTCGTAAACTAAATCACAAGTGTATACGTTGACATTTAAGAGATACACAGTCAAGAAATCAAGAGCAATGGTGATATATATGCGGATTAGGCACCAAAAAATAAACACTCAAAAAATGGCTACAATTTAAGGAATGTGTTTTGTGACTGCATCAGATTCCTAATTGATGGAGAATTCCAGGAGGTTGTCAAGTGTTTTCGCTCGACGATTCCATTCTTGGGTGGTTGGTTTGGCCCTTGTTCCTGTAAATAGAATCCTAGCCCGGTATATCCCGATTTAGTTTTACACCATTGTGAACCTTATGCCTTTTTTACTCTCTGGTCGAGGTTCTCGGCATTGATAAATCTTCGTAAACTAAATCACAATTGTATATGTTGACATTTAAGAGATATACAGTCAAGAAAATCAAGAGCAATGGTGATATATATGCGGATTAGACACCAAAAAATAAACACTCAAAAAATGGCAACAATTTAAGGAATGTGTTTAGTGACGGCATCAGATTCCTATTTGATGGAGAAAGGTCTGGTCGTAAGTAAAGCTACTTCCAGGAGGATGTTAAGTGTTTTCGCTCGACGATTCCATTCTTGTGTGGTTGGTTTGTCCCTAATTCCTGTAACTCGAATCCTAGCCCGGTATATCCCGTTTTAGTTTACACCATTGTGAATCTTATGCCTTTTTTACTCTCTGATCGAGGTTCTAGGCATATAAAAATCTTCGTAAACTAAATCACAAGTGTATATGTTGACATTTAAGAGATACACAGTCAAGAAAATCAACTGCAATGGTGATATATATGCGGATTAGACACCAAAAAATAAACACTCAAAAATGGCTACAATTTAAGGAATGTGTTTAGTGACGGCATCAGATTCCTAATTGATGGAGAAAGGTCTGGTGGCAAGTAAAGCTACTTCCAGGAGGTTGTCAAGTGTTTTCGCTCAGTGATTCCATTCTTGGGTGGTTGGTTTGGCCCTTATTCCTGTAACTCGAATCCTAGCCCGGTATATCCCATTTCAGTTTTACACCATTGTGAACCTTACGCCTTTTTGACTCTCTGATCGAGGTTCTCGGCATTGAAAAATTTTCGTAAACTAAATCACAAATGTATTTGTTGACATTTAAGAGATACACAGTCAAGAAAATCAAGAGCAATGGTGATATATATGCGGATTAGACACCAAAAAATAAACACTCAAAAAATGGCTACAATTTAAGGAATGTGTTTAGTGACGACATCAGATTCGTAATTGGTGGATAAAGGTCTGGTGGCAAGTAAAGCTACTTCCAGGAGGTTGTCAAGTGTTTTCGCTCGATGATTCCATTCTTGGGTGGTTGGTTTGGCCCTTGTTCCTGTAACTCGAATCCTAGCCCGGTATATCCCGTTTTAGTTTTATACCATTGTGAATCTTACGCCGTTTTTAATCTCTGATCAAGGTTCTCGGCATTGAAAAATCATTCGTAAACTAAATCACAAATGTATATGTTGACATTTAAGAGATATACAGTCAAGAAAATCAAGAGCAATGGTGATATATATGCGGATTAGACACCAAAAAATAAACACTCAAAAATGGCTACAATTTAAGGAATGTGTTTAGTGACGGCATAAGATTCCTAATTGATGGAGAAAGGTCTGGTGGCAAGTAAAGCTACTTCCAGGAGGTTGTCAAGTGTTTTTGCTCGACGATTCCATTCTTGGGTGGTTGGTTTGGCCCTTATTCCTGTAACTCGAATCCTAGCCCGGTATATCCCGTTTTAGTTTATACCATTGTGAACCTTACGCCATTTTTACTCTCTGATCGAGGTTCTCGGCATTGAAAAATCTTCGTAAACTAAATCACAAGTGTATATGTTGACATTTAAGAGATACACAGTCAAGAAATCAAGAGCAATGGTGATATATATGCGGATTAGGCACCAAAAAATAAACACTCAAAAAATGGCTACAATTTAAGGAATGTGTTTAGTGACTGCATCAGATTCCTAATTGATGGAGAATTCCAGGAGGTTGTCAAGTGTTTTCGCTCGACGATTCCATTCTTGGGTGGTTGGTTTGGCCCTTGTTCCTGTAAATCGAATCCTAGCCCGGTATATCCCGATTTAGTTTTACACCATTTTGAACCTTACGCCTTTTTTACTCTCTGGTCGAGGTTCTCGGCATTGAAAAATCTTCGTAAACTAAATCACAATTGTATATGTTGACATTTAAGAGATATACAGTCAAAAAAATCAAGAGCAATGGGGACATATATGCGGATTAGATACCATAAATAAAAACTCAAAAAATGGCTACAATTTTAGGAATGTGTTTAGTGACGGCATCAGATTCCTAATGATGGAGAAAGGTCTGGTAGCAAGAAAAGCTGCTTCCAGGAGGTTGTCAAGTGTTTTCTCTTGACGATTCCATTCTTGGGTGGTTGATTTGGCCCTTGTACCTGTAACTCGAATCCTAGCCCTGTATATCTCATTTTAGTTTTACACCATTGTGAACCTTACGCCATTTTTATTCTATGATCGAGGTCTTCGGCATTGAAAAATCTTCGTAAACTAAATCATAAGTGTATATGTTAACATTTAAGAGATACACAGTCAAGAAAATCAAGAGCAATGGTGATATATATGCGAATTAGACACCAAAAAATAAACACTCAAAAAATTGCTACAATTTAAGGAATGTGTTTAGTGACGGCATCAGATTCCTAATTAATGGAGAAGGGTCTAGTGGCAAGAAAAGCTGCTTCCAGGAGGCTGTCAAGTGTTTTCGCCCGACGATTAAATTCTTGGATGGTTGGTTTGGCCCTTGTTCCTGTAACTCGAATCCTAGCCCGGTATATCCCGTTTTAGTTTTACACCATTGTTAACCTTACACTTTTGTTACTCTCTGATCGAGGTTCTCGGCATTGAAAAATCTTCGTAAACTAAATCACAAGTGTATATGTTGACATTTAAGAGATATACCTTCAAGAAAATCAAGAGCAATGGTGATATATATGCGGATTAGACACCAAAAAATAAACACTCAAAAAATGGCTACAATTTAAGGAATGTGTTTAGTGACGGCATCAGATTCCTAATTGATGGAGAAAAGTCTGGTGGCAAGAAAAGCTGCTTCCAGGAGGTTGTCAAGTGTTTTCGCTCGACGATTCCATTCTTAGGTGGTTGGTTAGGCCCTTATTCCTGTAACTCGAATCCAAGCCCCGGTATATCCCATTTTTGTTTTACACCATTGTGAACCTTACGCCTTTTTTACTCTCTGGTCGAGGTTCTCGGCGTTGAAAAATCCTCGTAAACTAAATCACACGTGTATATGTTGGAATTTAAGAGATATAAAATCAAGAAAATCAAGAGCAATGGTGATATAAATGCGGATTTGACACCAAAAAAATAAACACTCAAAAAATGGCTACAATTTAAGGAATGTGTTTAGCCAAGACATCAGATTCCTAATTGATGGAGAAAGGTCTGGTGGCAAGAAAAGCTGCTTCCAGGAGGATGTCAAGTGTTTTCGCTCGATGATTCCATTCTTGAGTGGTTGGTTTGGTCCTTGTTCCTGTAACTCAAATCCAAGCCCGGTATATCTCATTTTAGTTTTACACCATTGTGAACCTTACGCCATTTTTACTCTCTGATCAATGTTCTCGGCATTGAAAAATCTTCGTAAACTAAATCACAAGTGTATATGTTAACATTTAAGAGATACACAGTCAAGAAAATCTAGACCAATTGTGATATATATGCGGATTAGACACCAAAAAATAAACACTGAAAACATGGCTACAATTTAAGGAATGTGTTTAGCGACGGCATTAGATTCCTAATTGATGGAGAATGGTCTGGTGGCAAGAAAAGCTTCTTCCAGGAGGTTGTCAAGTGTTTTCGCTCGATGATTCCATTCTTGGGTGGTTGGTTTGGCCCTTGTTCCTGTAACTCGAATCCTAGCCTGGTATATCCCATTTTAGTTTTACACCATTGTGAACCTTACGCCATTTTTACTCTCCGGTCGAGTTTCTCGGCATTGAAAAATCTTCGTAAACAAAATCACACGTGTATCTGTTTACATTTAAGAGATATACAATCAAGAAAATCAAGAGCAATGGTCATGTATATGCGGATTAGATACCAAAAAATAAACACTCAAAAAATGGCTACAATTTAAGGAATGTGTTTAGTGACGGCATCAAATTCCTAATGATGGAGAAAGGTCTGGTGGCGAAAAAAGCTGCTTTCAGGAGGTTGTCAAGTGTTTTCGCTCGACGATTCCATTCTTGGGTGGTTGATTTGGCGCTTGTACCTGTAACTCGAATCCTAGCCCGGTATATCCCAATTTAGTTTTACACCATTCTGAAACTCACGCCTTTTTACTCTCTGATCGAGGTTCTCGGCATTGAAAAATCTTCATAAACTAAATCACACGTGTATATGGTGACATTTAAGAGATATACAGTCAAGAAAATCAAGAGCAATGGTGATATATATGCGGATTAGACAACAAAAAATAAACCCTCCAAAAATGGCTACAATTTGAGGAATGTGTTTATTGACGGCATCAGATTCCTAATTGATGGAGAAAGCTCTGGTGGTAAGAAAAGCTGCTTCCAGGAGGTTGTCAAGTGTTTTCACTCGACGATTCGATTCTTGGGTGGTTGGTTTAGCCCTCGTTCCTGTAACTCGAATCCTAGCCCGGTATAAACCATTTTCGTTTTACACCATTGTGAACCTTACGCCTTACTCTCTGATCGAGTTTCTCGGCATTGAAATATCTTCATAAACTAAATCACACGTGTAAATCTTGACATTTAAGAGATAAACAGTCAAGAAAATGAAGAGCAATGGTGATATATATGCGGATTAGACACCATAAAATAAACACTCAAAAAATGGCTTCAATTTAAGGAATGTGTTTAGTGTAACAACTCTCATCAAAAGTCATACTTATTAAAATAATTAGTCCAAAAGGAAACCCTAATTGAGACACCCAAGTGATTCTGAACAAAACCTGAAATTTTTATAATTTTCAGAATCAGGATTAGGGCCCCTAAAACTCAAGGGGGGATAAACCCTAGTGGACGATTATCCACTTAATTCGTTGTCAAGTTACTGAATTTTGAGTATGTCAACTCAGCTAAGCTAGTTTCAGTCGTGGCTACCCTATAGCCTATTTTGATTCCATACGGACCGCAACAGTCTCAACCTTACGGTCCGTAAGCAGTCATACGGACCGCAACATTGACAAGCTTACGGTCCGTAAGCTAGTAAAATTTTACCTATAAATAGCAGGCTGTGGCAGTTGTTTTCTGAACATTTTACGTCGAAAGAATTCCATTCACACACTGTATTACGAACTGTTATTCCGAAATTATACCCCCGGGTATCGAAATTCTGCTACAAAACAGGGTATTAGCACAATCGCTGCTACGATTCATTTATCCGACGATCAAGATATCCAATGCATGTTTAAATGCCGCCCACATTAGGGTTATACTTTATCGTTCGTCATTAATTTGACGGATTGTCGTTAATTCGATAGGTAAAGTATTATACTTTATCGTTCGTTGTTAATTCAACGGATCATCGTTAATTCGATGGGTAAAGTATTATACCTTGTCGTTCATTGTTAATTCAATGGATCATCGTTAATTCGATGGACAAAGTATTGCATTTTGACATTTATTGTGATAATTTGATCTCGTAAATTATCGTAATTACTGGATTGATTACTAACCCAGTTTTGTGTGCATTGTTATTTATATTAGGTTAACAAGGCTAAATCATAGATTAGACTCTGACCATATTAAATCAGCAATGTGAGTCATTCTCTCTTTTTATCAAATCTATTTACAAAACCCTATTTATTTCAAAGTTATAATTACGGGGATTAAGTCTTTGTAATCACCAAGTTACAGCCGGTATGTGGGGTTTTGTATACATTACTTGATAATCGTCACCATTGGGGCAGCCAATGGGGGATATGACCATAGTCACAGACACCGTTGGACGAATGGGCCAATGGGTCGAGTGGCAAGTACCGTGGGTAGTTGGATTGATATCACAAACATTGTAATCGCTCTTAATACTGTATATTATAACAAATGTGTCATTTTAATAAATGGAATGATTCACTCAGTATTTTCCGCTGACAAAACCTTTTTCAAACATGTTTCAGGTGATCTGTTGTAATTCAGGAAAAGTGTTGGGGAGCATTTCAAGCTTAAGATAGTGGCTCAATATAAACTAAATAAATGATTTTGTAATATCACGCTTTTATAGTAAAAACATAATATTGTAAATTATCGGGGTTTTATCCCGAATTGTGAAATAAAATAATCAGGGAAAAATTTTAGCTTTAAGCGATCCTGTTTCCGCTGTTAAACTCAATTAAATCAATACCGCAGTATTTCTGTCCCGCGGCCCTTGAAACGGGTCAAACCGGGTCGAGGGTCGTGACAGAAAAAGGTGGTATCAGAGCCACTGGGTTAAGCTGATTAAGTATTTAGAAATACTTAATTTTTCCTGATTACTATTATGTGATTATTTGTATTATTAACTGATTATTTGATTATTTGTTAGTTACAGTATGGGTAAGAAAAAGCTGTCAAGCATTTATCTTAAATTAGAGAAATCATCTAATGAAAAAGGAAGTTCATCCCGAACCAAATCCTCGAATCAGACTGAAATTCCTGAAGAAGGAATATTCGTGCGAAAGGCACAATACGAGGAATAACTTTCTCCTCGAAGGAGGGAAATGATTATTAAGAAAAGTAAAGAGAAAATCCGAGAAAAGAGGATTAAACGGGAAACTCAAGAATTAATTGATAAATCACCTTGGGAAGATAAACTAGATGAGAAATGGGCTAATTTATATATGCTAGCCACAGTAGCAGAAAATATAAACCTTTAAAGATTAGCACCCTACTCTCACAATCTAGAAACCTTGTGTGATAAATAAAATCTGAAACCTGAGTATGTTTATTAGTTATCTTTGTAATCAACTAGTACACAGTATGTAATAAATTACAAAGTTATTTATTTTAACTCAGTATTTTATGCAATTTGCATATATGCTACATCAGCATGAGTGGGATATCCGAAGATTTTCAGAATCTTAATCTTTATCCCGTAACTGTCGAAGCTTCCAAAGAATATATTAGCTACTATCCCGATATTGAACAACCAGTAGAATTCAAGGTTCCACCTCTGAGCAAGCCAAAACAAAAGAAAAGAACTTATGTAGGATGGAGGAAAATCCGTAAGAAGAAGCCAGCTAAGAAACTGCCCAAAATAAATAATCCTTTGAAAAAGGAAAAAGAAATTATAATTGGAGAAAATTCTGAAATGGAAACTGGAGACAAAGAGAAGAATAAGGAGATAGAAATACCAATGGAGGAGATTACTAAAGAAGTAATAATGGAAGTTGGGCAAGGGTCTATACCAGCTCAGAGAGAAATTGGAGAGAGTTCCAATCCAAACCAGGAAAGAACTTTTCAAGATGAGATAGATTTTCTGTTGGAAAACTGTGAGACGATTCAGCCTGTCCAGACAAATCTTTTTACCTATCCTATTGAAAACCAACTCCCTATGAATTGGGAACCAGCAATTCCAGATCCAATAGTTCATTCCCAACCCATAGGAATGGACGAATGGTGGACAAACGATTGGCAATTTCAAAATATTGTCAATGATCCTTACACTTTTCTTCCACAATTCGATCCAGAACCATTACCTAATCCACCCATGAGCAATGAAAACATGGCCGAGCTTCGCCACTTTGGCGAAGAGTTGTTTGATATGGGGAATAGAATGAGGGAAATAGGTGGACAGATTGCTTGGAAGTACGACGAGAGGGAAATGCGTTTTTAAAACAGCAAGTAACGAAAGATAGTAACAATGATAAAATGGTAGTTGTATAATAGTACTAATAAAGTTAGTCTGTAAATAACCAATAAAACTCTGTATGATATCTGTGAGTAATGATGCATGTTATGATAGATATATAAATGAAATCGAAAGATCGATTGTTTTGACTATATCTGTATTACACAATTTTCTGATTGTTTGTATATAATTATTATTTGTCAGTTACTAATAAAATTTATATATATACATTATCAGATGGCAAACAGTGGTAATGAACCTATTAATGAAGTTAATCATTCTGAACAACATTCAAGAGATCAATATATGACTCGGCAAGATATCGAAAACATTGTTGCTCAAGGGATAGCCAATGCTATTCCAACATTCGTTGCTGCTATAAAGAATCCGATCGAACCGCAACAGATTGTTCCTAGTAAACAAATTACTGAAGATAACTTCAGTAATAGTGTAAATGGAGGCAATAAGCATGATAATCATAATAAGGAACCACATCAAGCTCCATTACCTAAGAAAATGAAAACTGCAACGCCTGGTTGCACTTTCAAAGAATTCCTTGCTTGTAAACCCACTGAATTTGCAGGCAATGAAGGAGCAACTGCATCACTGCGTTGGTTAGAGAAAACCGAAGCAGTTATTGCAATAAGTAAATGTGGTAAAGATGACCAGGTCATGTATTCATCCAATCTGTACAAAGAAGGGGCACTCGAGTGGTGGAATACTGTGTTACAATCAAAAGGAAGAGCAATAGCTTATGCTATGACTTGGGAAGAATTTAAAGGTTTGGTAGAAAGAAAATTCTGTCCTGAATATGAGAAGGAACAGATGGCGAATAAGTTTTTAAATCATCGGATGATGAGTGTGGATTGTCGCGGTTATACCTCGACATTCTTTGAATATGCAAGAGTGGTACCAACATTGGCTTCGCCAGAACCGGTACTCATTTCTCGCTATATTTGGGGGCTAATTAGCGAAATCCGCAATATTGTTAAAGCTGCGAGACCACGCACTATTGATGATGCGGTAGAATTAGCCAACACTCTAACCGATGAATTGGTACGTACAAGAGATGAAGATAGGAAAAAGGCACTAGCTCAGAAAATTACCCAAGGATTTCGTGTGGGTAATAATAACAGCTTCAAGAGAAAAGGAACAGGGCAATCTCCAACTCCGTCATTTTGCAGGAAATGCAAAAAGAAGCATTATGGAAGATGCGATATTACTTGCAATTTTTGCAAAGCTGTAGGACATCGTGAAGAGAACTGCAAAAAGAAAACAGTAATCTGTTTTAATTGTGGTGAAGCGGGACATTATAAAACAGAATGTCCTAAATTGGTCAAACCAGTAGATAACAAACCTAAGGCGACCGAAGGAACTACTAAGAAGAATGCCAGGGCATTTCAGCTGACCACTCAAGAAGCCGAACTTATTCCGGATGTGATAGCGGGTACGTTCCTAGTTCACAACGTGTATGCAAAAGTATTGTTTGACTCTGGTGCAAACCAAAGTTTTATAAATACTTCATTCTGTCAAGCTCTTAGTTTACCTTTAACCAATATTAGGCAGATTTTTACCGTTGAAACCGCAGACGGAAATTCAGTTAAAATAGATAAAGTGTTGCAAGAAGGAAACATAGAACTTTTAGGACATAAATTCTCTGCAAGACTATTGCCGATGAATTTAGCTGAATTTGATGTTGTATTAGGAATGGATTGGTTAGTAGCCAACCATGCTAGAATCCTTTGTGATCAGAATTCTATAGAAATTCAATCACCTACCGGAGAAGTGATTAGGATTACAGGAGATAAACCCCGGAAACCCATGAAATTCATATCAGTAATGAAAGTTGCTAATTATGAACGAAAACAAGGAATAGTGTATATGATTTCAGTAATCATTAGCACTAAGGGAAAAGATCTAAAGGAAATACCAGTAGTATCGGAATACTCTGATATATTTCCAGAAGATTTACCAGGATTACCTCCAGATAGGGAAGTAGAATTTAGGATTCATTTAATTCCAGGAACTACACCGATAGCCAAGGCACCTTATCGGTTAGCACCCACAGAAATGTTAGAATTGAAAAAGCAATTAGATGAATTACTAAGTAAAGGATTCATACAACCTAGCTCATCCCCTTGGGGAGCGCCAGTGTTGTTTGTGAAGAAAAAGGATGGTTCAATGAGAATGTGTATCGATTATAGGGAATTGAATAAGGTTACAATTAAGAAGCGATATCCATTACCTAGGATTGATGATCTTTTTGATCAACTGCAAGGGGATAGATATTTTTCTAAGATAGATTTACGCTCTGGATATCATCAATTGAAGGTACAAGAAGAAGACATACCTAAAACTGCTTTCAGAACTAGGTATGGTCATTACGAGTTTACAGTCATGCCCTTCGGGTTAACGAATGCACCTGCAGCATTTATGGACATGATGAATAGGATCTGTAAACCGTATTTAGATAAATTTGTAATTGTTTTCATAGACGATATACTTATTTATTCCAAAAGTCAGACAGAGCATTGTGAACATCTTCATGTACTCTTAACTTTGTTAAGAAAAGAAAAGTTGTACGCCAAATTCTCGAAATGCGAATTTTGGCTAAAGGAAGTGCAATTTTTAGGACACATGGTGAATCATGAAGGTATTCATGTAGATCCTGCTAAGATAGAGGCAATTACCAAATGGAAGGTTCCACAAACAGCAATGGAAATTAGAAGTTTTATAGGATTAGCTGGGTATTATAGACGGTTCATTAAGGATTTTTCCAAGATAGCCGTACCATTAACTAAGTTAACCTGTAAAGCCACTAAGTTTGAGTGGGGACCTAAACAGGGAGAAGCCTTTAGGATTTTGAAACAGAAACTAACCCATGCACCAATCTTAGCCTTACCAGAAGGAACTGAAGATTTTGAAGTATATTGTGATGCTTCAAAATTAGGATATGGATGTGTGCTTATGCAACGCAAAAAGGTAATTGCGTATGCATCAAGGCAGTTGAAAAAGCACGAAGAGAATTATACGACTCATGATTTAGAATTAGGAGCCGTAATTTTTGCCCTTAAGATTTGGAGACACTATCTTTACGGAAGTAAATTTACTGTCTACACTGACCACAAAAGTTTAAAATACATATTTGGGCAAAAAGAGTTAAACATGAGGCAAAGGAGATGGATGGAAATCTTAAGTGACTACGACTGTGATATTCAGTATCACGAAGGAAAGGCGAATGTAGTTGCAGATGCCTTAAGTCGTAAGTATTATGAGAAACAACGAAGGGTTCGTTCTCTCAGATTAAATCTACAAATAGATTTAATGGAACAATTGAAGAATGTTCAAACTACAGCAATCAAGGATGATGCTGAAGGAATGAAAGGACGAATCAAGGAATTAGAGCAAGGAGCAGATGGAATTTGGAGATTCCATAAAAGTAGAATTTGGGTACCTAAGCAGGGAGACTTAAGACTTAAGATTTTAGAAGAAGCTCATAAATCTAGGTACACTATGCACCCAGGAAACACTAAGATGTACCAAGATTTAAGGAAGAACTTCTGGTGGATAGGAATGAAAAAGGACATAGCCAGCTATGTTTCTAAATGTCTTACTTGTTCACAAGTTAAGGCAGAACATCAGAAACCTTCAGGATTACTACAACAGTTAGAGATGCCAGTATGGAAATGGGAACTTATAACAATGGATTTTGTTACTAAGTTACCCAAAACCAGAAAAGGTAATGATGCGATTTGGGTAATTGTGGATCGATTAACCAAATCAGCTCACTTTCTACCTATGAAAGAAACCTTTAGTATGGAAAGACTGGCTAAATTGTATGTAGATGAAGTTGTATCCTTACATGGAGTTCCACTCTCCATTGTGTCGGATAGGGATAGTCGTTTTACTTCCCATTTCTGGAAAAGTTTCCAGCAAGCTATGGGAACTCGACTAAACCTAAGCACTGCATATCATCCACAAACAGATGGACAAAGTGAAAGGACGATCCAAACTCTAGAAGACATGCTCCGAGCATGTGTAATAGACTTTGGTGGAAGTTGGGATGATCACTTACCATTAATTGAATTCTCCTATAACAATAGTTATCACTCAAGCATTGAAACTGCTCCATTCGAGGCACTGTATGGAAGAAAGTGCAGAACTCCCGTTTGCTGGGCAGAAATAGGAGAAAGTCAGTTATCAGGACCTGAAATAGTGCAAGAAACAACTGATAAGATTACTCAAATCAAGGAAAGATTGAAGACGGCTCGAGATCGTCAGAAGAGTTATGCAGATAATAGAAGCAAGCCGTTAGAATTCCAAGTTGGAGACAGAGTACTGTTGAAAGTTTCTCCTTGGAAAGGAGTAGTCAGATTTGGAAAGAAAGGAAAACTAAGTCCAAGGTACGTAGGACCATTTTCAGTGATCCAACGTATAGGACCAGTAGCTTATCGTTTACAATTACCAGAAGAATTATCTGGAGTACATAATGTATTTCATGTATCCAATCTCAAGAAATGCTTATCAGATGAATCTCTGGTAGTACCTCTTCGAGATATAGAGGTAAACGAAAAGTTGAAATTTGTTGAGAAACCTCTTCAAATTGAGGATCGAAAGATCAAATTTCTCAAGCACAAACGCCTAGTGCTAGTTAAAGTAAAGTGGGATTCAAAGAGAGGAGCTGAATACACTTGGGAACTGGAATCTGAAATGAAGAGAAAGTATCCACAATTATTTCAGTAAATCTCGAGGACGAGATTTTTCTTAAGGTGGGGAGAATGTAACAACTCTCATCAAAAGTCATACTTATTAAAATAATTAGTCCAAAAGGAAACCCTAATTGAGACACCCAAGTGATTCTGAACAAAACCTGAAATTTTTATAATTTTCAGAATCAGGATTAGGGCCCCTAAAACTCAAGGGGGGATAAACCCTAGTGGACGATTATCCACTTAATTCGTTGTCAAGTTACTGAATTTTGAGTATGTCAACTCAGCTAAGCTAGTTTCAGTCGTGGCTACCCTATAGCCTATTTTGATTCCATACGGACCGCAACAGTCTCAACCTTACGGTCCGTAAGCAGTCATACGGACCGCAACATTGACAAGCTTACGGTCCGTAAGCTAGTAAAATTTTACCTATAAATAGCAGGCTGTGGCAGTTGTTTTCTGAACATTTTACGTCGAAAGAATTCCATTCACACACTGTATTACGAACTGTTATTCCGAAATTATACCCCCGGGTATCGAAATTCTGCTACAAAACAGGGTATTAGCACAATCGCTGCTACGATTCATTTATCCGACGATCAAGATATCCAATGCATGTTTAAATGCCGCCCACATTAGGGTTATACTTTATCGTTCGTCATTAATTTGACGGATTGTCGTTAATTCGATAGGTAAAGTATTATACTGTAACTCGAATCCTAGCCCGTTATATCCCATTTAGATTTACACCATTGTGAACCTTACGCCTTTTTTACTCTCTGATCGAGGTTCTCGGGATTGAAAATCTTCGTAAACTAAATCACACGTGGATATGTTGACATTTAAGAGATATACAATCAAGAAAATCAGGAGGAATGGTGATATACATGCGGATTAGACACCAAAAATAAAAACTCAATAAATGGCTACAATTTAAGGAATGTGTTTAGTGACGGCATCAGATTCCTAATTGATGGAGAAAGGTCTGGTGCTAGAAAAGCTGCTTCCAGTAGGTTGTAAAGTGTTTTCGCTCGACGATCCCATTCTTGGGTAATTGGTTTGGCCCTAGTTCCTGTAACTCGAATCCTAGCCCGGTATATCCCATTTAGTTTTACACCATTGTAAACCTTACGCCTTTTTTACTCTCTGATCGAGGTTCTCGGCATTGAAAAATCTTCGTAAACTAAATCACACGTGTATATGTTGACAATTAAGAGATATACAATCAAGAAATCAAGAGCAATGGTGATATATATGCGGATTAGACACCAAAAAATAAAAACTCAAAAAATGGCTACAATTTAAGGAATGTGTTTAGTGACGCCATCAGATTCCTAAATGATGGAGAAAGGTCTGGTGGTAAGAAAAGCTGCTTCCAGGAGGTTGTCAAGTGTTTTCGCTCGACGATTCGATTCTTGGGTGGTTGGTTTAGCCCTCGTTCCTGTAACTCGAATCCTAGCCCGGTATATCCCATTTTCGTTTTACACCATTGTGAACCTTACGCCTTACTCTCTGATCGAGTTTCTCGGCATTGAAATATCTTCATAAACTAAATCACACGTGTAAATCTTGACATTTAAGAGATATACAGTCAAGAAAATCAAGAGCAATGTGATATATATGTGGATTAGACTCCAAAAAATAAACACTCAAAAATTGGCTTCAATATAAGGATTGTGTTTAGTGACAGCTTCAGATTCCTAATTGATCGAGAAAGGTCTGGTGGCAAGAAAAGCTGCTTCCAAGAGGATGTCAAGTGTTTTCGCTCCACGATTCCATTCTTAAGTGGTTGGTTTGGCCCTTGTTCCTGTAAGTCAAATCCTAGCCCGGTATATCCTATTTTAGTTTTACACCATTGTGAAACACATGCCTTTTTCACTCTCAGATCGAGGTTCTCCGCAATGAAAAATCTTCGTAAACTAAATCACACGTGTATATGCTGACAGTTAAGAGATATACAGTCAAGAAAATTAAGAGCAATGGGGATATATATGCGGAATAGACATCAAAAAATAAACACTCAAAAAATGGCTACAATTTAAAGAATGTGTTTTGTGACGGTATCAGATTCCTAATTGATGGAGAAAGGTCTAGTAGCAAGAAAAGCTGCATCCAGGATTTGTCAAGTGTTTTCACTCGACGATTCCATTCTTGGGTGGTTGGTTTGGCCCTTGTTCCTGTAACTCGAATCCTAGCCCGGTATATCCCATTTTTGTTTTACACCATGGTGAACCGTACGCCTTTTTTACTCTCTGATCGAGGTTCTCGGCATTGAAAAATCTTTGTTAACTAAATCACACGTGCATATGTTGACATTTAAGAGATATATAGTCAAGAAAATCAAGAGCGATGGTGATTTATAGGCGGATTAGACACCAAAAAATAAACACTCAATAAATGGCTACAATTTAAAGAATTTGTTTAGTGACGACATCAGATTCCTAATTGATGGAGAAAGGTCTGGTGGCAAGAAAAACTGCTTCCAGGAGGTTGTCAAGTGTTATTGCTCGACGATTCCATTCTTGGGTGATTGGTTTGGCCCTTGTTTCTTTAACTCGAATCCTAGCTCGGTATATCCCATTTTAGTTTTACACCATTGTGAACCTTACGCCTTTTTTACTCTCTGATCGAGGTTCTCGGCAATGAAAAGTCTTCATAAACTAAATCACACGTGTATATGTTGACATTTAAGAGATATACAGTCAAGAAAATCAAGAGCAATGGTGATATACATGCGGATTTCACACCAAAAAATAAACACTCAAAAAATGGCTACAATTTAAGGAATGTGTTTAGTGACGGCATCATATTCCTAAATGATGGAGAAAAGTCTGGTGGTAAGAAAAGCTGCTTCCAGGAGGTTGTCAAGTGTTTTCGCTCGACGATTCCATTCTTGGTGGTTGGTTTAGCCCTCGTTCCTGTAACTCGAATCCTAGCCCGGTATATCCCAGTTTCGTTTTACACCATTGTGAACCTTGCGCCTTACTCTCTGATCGAGTTTCTCTACATTGAAAAATCTTCATAAACTAAATCACACGTGTAAATGTTGACATTTAAGAGATATATAGTCAAGAAAATCAAGAGCAATGTGATATATCAGCATATTAGACTCCAAAAAATAAACACTCAAAAAATGGCTTCAATTTAAGGTTGTGTTTAGTAACAGCATCAGATTCCTAATTGATGAAGAAAGTTCTGGTGCCAAGAAAAGCTGCTACCAGGAGGTTGTCAAGTGTTTTCGCTCCACGATTCCATACTTAGTTGGTTGGTTTGGCCCTTGTTCCTGTAACTCGAATCCTAGCTCGGTATATCCCATTTTAGTTTTACACCATTGTGAACCTCATGCCTTTTTTGCTCTCTAACCGAGGTTCTCGGCATTGAAAATCTTCGTAAACTAAATCACACGTGTATATGTTGACATTTAATAGATATATAGTCAAGAATATCAAGAGCAATGGGGATATACATGCGGATTAGACACCAAAAAATAAACACTCAAAAAATGGCTACAATTTAAGGAATGTGTTTAGTGACGGCATCAGATTCCTAATTGATGGAGAAAGGTCTGGTGGCAAGAAAAGCTGCTTCCAGGAGGTTGTCAAGTGTTTTCACTCGACGATTCCATTCTTGGGTGGTTGGTTTGGCCCTTGTTCCTGTAACTCGAATCCTAGCCCGGTATATCTCATTTTAGTTTTACACCATTGTGAACCTCAAGCTTTTTTTACTCTCTGATAGTGGTTCTCGGCATTGAAAAATCTTCGTAAACTAAATCACACGTGTATATGTTGACATTTAAGAGATATACAGTCAAGAAAATCAAGGGCAATGGTGATATATATGTGGATTAGACATCAAAAAATAAACACTCAAAAAATGGCTACAATTTAAAGAATGTGTTTTGTGACGGCATCAGATTCCTAATTGATGGAGAAAGGTCTGGTGGCAAGAAAAGCTGCTTTCAGGAGGATGTCAAGTGTATTCGCTCGATAATTCCATTCTTGGGTGGTTGGTTTGGCCCTTGTTCCTGTAAATCGAATCCTAGCCCCAGTATATCCCATTTTAGTTTTACACCATTGTAAACCATACGCCTTTTTTACTCTCTGATCGAGGTTCTCAGCATTGAAAAATCTTCGTAAACTAAATCACACGTGTATATGTTGACATTTAAGAGATAAACAATCAAGGAAATCAAGAGCAATGGTCATGTATTTGCGAATTAGACACCAAAAATAAACATTCAAAAAATGGCTACAATTTAAGGAATGTGTTTAGTGACGGCATCAGATTCCTAATTAATGGAGAATGGTCTGGTGGCAAGAAAAGCTCCTTCCAGGATGTTGTCAAGTGTTTTCACTCGACGATTCCATTCTTTGGTGGTTGGTTTGGCACTTGTTCCGGTAACTTGAATCCTATCCCGATATATCCCATTTTAGTTTTACACCATTGTGAACCTTACGCCTTTTTTACTCTCTGATCGAGGTTCTCGGCATTGAAAAGTCTTCGTAAACTAAAGCACACGTGTATATATTGACATTTAAGAGATATATAGTCATAAAAAATCAAGAGCAATGGTGATATATATGCGGATTAGACACCAAAAAATAAACACTCAAAAAATGGCTACAATTTAAGGAATGTGTTTAGTGACGGCATAAGATTCCTAATTGATGGAGAAAGGTCTGGTGGCAAGAAAAGCTGCTTCCAGGAGGTTGTCAAGTGTTTTCGCTCGACGATTCCATTCTTGGGTGGTTGGTTTGGCCCTTGTTCCTGTAACTCGAATCCTAGCACGGTATATCCCATTTTAGTTTTACACCATTGTGAACCTTACGCCTTTTTTACTCTCTGATCGAGGTTCTCGGAATTGAAAAATCTTCGTAAACTAAATCACACGTGTATATGTTGACATTTAAGAGATATACAGTCAACAAAATCAATCGCAAAGGTGATATATATGCGGATTAGACACCAAAAAATAAACACTCAAAAAATGGCTACAATTTAAGGAATGTGTTTAGTAACGGCATCAGATTCCTAATTGATGGAGAAAGGTCACGTTGAAAGAAAAGCTGCTTCCAGGAGGTTGTCAAGTGTTTTCGCTTGACGATTCCATTCTAGGGTGGTCGGTTTGGCCCTTGTTCCTTTAACTCGAATTCTAGCACGGTATTTCCCATTTTAGTTTTACACCATTGTGAACCTTACTTCTTTTTTACTCTCTGATCGAGGTTCTCGGCGTTGAAAAATCTTCATAAACTAAATCACACGTGTATATGTTAACATTTAAGAGATATATAGTCAAGAAAATCAAGAGCAATGGTGATATATATGCGGATTAGACACCAAAAAATAAACACTTAAAAAATGGCTACAATTTAAGGAACGTGTTTAGTGACGGCATCAGATTCCTAATTGATGGAGAAAGGTCTGGTGGCAAGAAAAAGCTGCTTCTAGGAGGCTATCAAGTGTTTTCGCTCGACGATTCCATTTTTGGGTGGTTGGTTTGCCCCTTGTTCATTAAGCTCGAATCCTAGCCCGGTATATCCCATTTTAGTTTTACACCATTGTGAACCTCACGACTTTTTTACTCTCTGATCGAGGTTCTCGGCATTGAAAAATCTTCGTAAACTAAATCACACGTGTATATGTTGACATTTAAGAGATATATAGTCAAGAAAATCAAGACCAATGGTGATATATATGCGGATTAGACACCAAAAAATAAACACTCAAAAAATGGCTACAATTTAAGGAATGTTTTTAGCGACGGCATCAGATTCCTAATTGATGGAGAAAGCTCTGGTGGCAAGAAAAGCTGCTTTCAGGAGGTTGTCAAGTGTTTTCGCTTGACGATTCCATTCTTGGGTGGTTGGTTTGGCCCTTGTTCCAGTAACTCGAATTCTATCCCCGTATATCCCATTTTAGTTTTACACCATTGTGAACCTTACACATTTTTTTACTCTCTGATCGAGGTTCTCGGCATTGAAAAATCTTCGTAAACTAAATCACACATGTATATGTTGACATTTAAGAGATATATAGTAAAGAAAATTTTCAGCAATGGTGATATATATGCGGATTAGATGTGATACACCAGGAAAACGCTTAACACAACTAGCTTCGTCAGTGACTGCGTGCTAAATTTCGGGACAAAATTTCTTTCAACTTGGGGATAATTTGACAACTCGTGTAAATCCCTGTTACGTTTCGTTTTTCCTTGTAATCTCAGCGAGGAAACGACACCATCTGGGTGATCGTGGATCGACTGACCAAGTCTGCACACTTTCTAGCAATCAAAGACCCCGACAAGTTTTCTACACTCGTAGATATATATATTTGAAGGAAGTAGTCGCTAGGCACGGAGTGCCAACTTCCATTGTCTTTGATCGTAACCCGCGTTTTACATCTGATTTGTGACAGGCGATGCACAAATCCTTTGGCTCACTTCTAGACATGAGCACAGCTTATCACCCTCCGACGGATGGGCAGACTGAACGCACTTTCCAGACTCTAGAAGACATGCTTCGAGCATGTGTTATCGACTTTGGTAACGGCTAGGAAAGGCATCTACCTTTAGTGGAATTTTCATACAACAATAGTTACCACACCGGCATCAAGGCTGCACCGTTCGAGGCTTTGCACGGGAAGAGAAGCCGATCACCTTTATGTCGGGCAGAAGTTGGCGACAGCCAAATCACTGGCCCAGAACTTGTTATCGACACGACGGAAAAGATTGCCCAAATCAGACAACGAATGGCGGCAGCTCGTGACCGTCAGAAAAGCTACGCTGATAAGCGCAGGAAACCTCTCGAGTTCCAGGTTGGGGATCGAGTGCTACTTAAAGTCTCACCTTGGAAAGGTGTGGTTCGTTTTAGAAAATGGGGCAAGCTTAATTCGCGATATGTCGGACCCTTTGAAATCACTGAGAAAATCGGTAAGATGGCTTACAGACTGAATTTGCCCAAAAAACTCAATGGTGTTCACAACGTCTTTCACGTGTCGAATCTGAAGAAGTGTTTATCAGATGAGACCCTCATTGTTTCCTTTCAAGGAACTCACTATCGACGACCAATTGTGCTTCTTTGAGGAACCGGTGGAAATTATGGATCGGGAAATCAAGACACTTAGACGAACCAAGATACCTATTGTTCGAGTTCGTTGGAACTCCAGTTGTGGCCCAGAGTTCACTTGATAACGTGAGGAGTAGATGAAAACGTAAGTGCCCCAGTTGTTTAAGAAAAGGAGTCCAGTATTGAAGCTACTTCGGAATTTCGGGGAGAAATTCCAAACCAACTGGGGGATGATGTGATACCCCAGGAAAACGCTCAACACAACTAGCTTCCTCAGTGACTGCGTGCTAAATTTTGGGACGAAATTTCTTTCAACTTGGGGATGATGTGACAACTCATGTAAATCCCTGTTACGTTTCATTTTACCTTGTAATTTCATGTACGTTATATGATTCGAATATGGTGTTTGATTATTTTTCGTATAGTTGTGAGCGTGAAAAGTGTTTGTATGTATGTGAATTACGTGGAAACCGAAACCCGAAATCGAAACCTTTGTAATATGTTATTTCTACAAAACGAAACATTGTAGTATGTTACTTTGCGAAACGAAACATCATAAATTATTATGTTACGAAACCTACTAGGAACCGAGGCCGTTACCTAGTGACCCAACAACCGAACCGAACCCAACCCTCACCTCTAATCGGCCCAACCCAAAACCCCCCACTCCTTATACCTCTCGGCCCACACACACCCAAACCGCAACCCCCTTCCCCTTTGTGCGAAACATGCAGCCCAACCCACCTCTTGTTTCCTTGCAGCCCATTAAGCCCAAACACCCCTATGTTTTAATTATGCACGTATATGCATGGAGAGCAAAAAAAATATAAAAACCAAACCCTACCCCCTTGGTGTGCGCAACGGCAGGAGAAGAACCCCCCCCCCCCCGGAAATCTCTTGGTCGGACCTCTCACCCTCTCTGGTTCTTTCTTCTTCGTTCCAAGGTTAGTGCACATGTTAGATTTCGGTTCATAATATTTTCTTTTAGTGTGTACATGGCTGTGTTGTGTATGTTCTTGATGATCTTGATGGTTATTATGTTAAACTGTAAGTTTAAAGTTCATAAAAATCAAACATAATGGTTCGTATTGCTACTTATGTATGTATACACATGTATGGGTTCATTAGGGTTTTGATCTTTGAGATAATATGAAGTATCTTGGCTGCGTTTCTTTTGCTTGGCTTGATACTTGTGATGTTATGATGATTTCGGGTAGTACTATCGACTAGAACTCATGCTTGATTGATATGGTGATCATATTTGCGTTCGTATGTTATTAGGGTTTTGTTATGGGTTGAACCTTTTGATATTCTAAGAGTTTTATGTGATAAATAATCTGAGCTAGAATGATAACCTATTGCAAGTGATGTTTATATTTCGTTGTTGTTCAGTGAGTTTGTGTTTCAGTCGATAGAGACTCGTTTTGTGTCGTTAAAAGCTGAAAACAGAAGGTTGCTTAACACTTATAGCCAACTTTAGTTGGCTGTAAATGAGTCGTTTTCTATCGAAAAACTGATTTTCTGGAGTCTAAACCATACGTTTTCGAGAAACGCTTCAAATGGCGCTGGAATCACATTTTTCTGAGGCCGTTTGCTATTTTTAAAGAGCCGTTTTATACAGCACCAAAAGCTGCATTTTTTTCTGCAGAAAATATGTGTTACGCTTTTCATTATAACTTGTAATACGGATAGAGTTAGGTCTTGAAATTTTTACAGTAGCTGGGCAAGGATGTTTTCGAAAATCTCCCACTAGAATTTCGCCATTTGGACAAACGATGATTTTTAAATAAATTGTTCTGCGGACTGCAGTCAGAAAGTGACGAATCTGACTGCATCCCAGTGAATGATTTTTATTAAATAATTAATATGGAATTAGGTCTTGAGATTTTTACACAAGGTGACGTGGACCACTTAGAACGTCCTGTAAATTATTTAGAATTTTTGGAATAAGATAACTATTTTATTAAAATACCCGAAAACAACTCAGTTCTAGACATAAGAGCTGAAACGTTATAAGTTTTATTTGCGTATCTAAATGTCGTTTATGATATCTGATAATGATCCAATTTGTTTAATGTCAACGAAAGTGTTGTGTGATGTATTGTGTGCTTGATCATGAGTAGTTATAGGTGGAATATGTATATGTGCGTAAATTGTCCAAGTGAATGCATGGTACGTGTTAGATACGTGTAGGAGCTTTGTGCCGTATTTGAACATACTAATAAACTTTATGATTTATAAAATGCTTTATGGGTTTTAATACTTTATGCTTCCGCTAACTCTTAAACTTGGTTTTGGACTTTGGTTTTGTGAACACCAAATGTTTTGTTTGCTATGGTTTTACTTTACATTACTTATCGTTCAGTATGATTGGTGGTATGATCCTGGTCAGTCACACGGCTCGCGGTAATACTCTGCTTGTGGATTTTGGGGGTGTGACATTAGACACCAAAAAATAAACACTCAAAAAATGGCTAAAATTTAAGGAATGTGTTTAGTGACGGCATGAGATTCGTAATTGATGGAGAAAGGTCTGGTGGCAAGAAAAGCTGCTTCCAGGAGGTTGTCAAGTGTTTTCGCTCGGCGATTCCATTCTTTGATGGTTGGTTTGGCCCATGTTCCTATAACTCGAATCCTAGCCCGGTATATCCCATTTTTGTTTTACACCATTATGAACCTTACGCCATTTTTACTATCTGATCGAGGTCTCGGCACTAAAAATCTTCGTAAACTAAATCACACGTGTATATGTTGACATTTAAGAGATATACAGTCAAGAAAATCAAAAGTAATGGTGATATACATGCGGATTAGTAACCAAAAAATAAACACTAAAAAATGGCTATAATTTAAGGAATGTGTTTAGTGACGGCATCAGATTCCTAATTGATGAAGAAAGCTCTGGTGGCAAGAAAAGCTGCTTCTAGGAGGTTGTCAAGTTTTTTCGCTCGACGATTCCATTCTTAGGTGGTTGGTTTGGCCCTTGTTCCTGTAACCCGAATCCTAGCCTGGTATATCCCATTTTAGTTTTACACCATTGTGAACCTCACGCATTTTTTACTCTCTGATCGAGGTTCAGGGCATTGAAAAATCTTTGTAAACTAAATCACACGTGTATATGTTGACATTTAAGAGATATACAGTCAAGAAAATCAAGAGCAATGGTGATTTATATGCGGATTAGACACCAAAAAATAAACACTCAAAAAATGGATACAATTTAAGGAGTATGTTTAGTGACGGCATCAGATTCCTAATTGATGGAGAAAGGTCTGGTGACAAGAAAACCTGATTCCAAGAGGTTGTTAAGTGTTTTTGCTCGACGATTCCATTCTTGGGTGGTTGGTGGTAGGCCCTAAAGTGTGAGACTGACACATCAAATTAACACAACGGGCTATGGTTACGGACTGGGTCTTACCGGGTAAGTTAATATTAGGTTTTGGACTTTTATAGGTCACTTGAGCCAAGCTTTAGGCAATGTGGGCTAAGCAGGCCCGAGGGGAGCCCATGTAGGGAAGTGGGTTTTAGTAGGTATATAAACAAGTTTTCAACTTGTTTTAGGGTTTGAACCTAATTGTTACAAAATCCTAGAGTTAGAGAGAGAGAGGTGATTCGATTGTGATAAACACTTGTACTAGACGGTTTTGCTTGTTCAAGTAATATAATCGTGTGCAAGTGTTAAAAGGTGATTTGGTGTGTTCTTTGTGTTTTGTTTTTTTCAGTTTGTCTTGAATCTCACCAAGTTTGGATTCCGCACAAACTTGGTGATTGTTTGATATCATTGAAAGATCCGGTTTTCGGGACTTACAAGTGGTATCAGAGCCATTAGAACCTGTTTCTAGGCTCGGTGTGATATCAAAGATTCAAGATTTTCGAAGAAAAGGTGGTGTTTTTTACTGTTTTGATTTGATTTGATTCAGTTTGGTTGTTTGGTTCTTTTTGTTTTTCCGAATATTTATCAAGTTCGTCGAGATATTCATCCAGTTCATTGGTTTTCTACATTGTGTTCCTAAAAATTTATGTGAAAATTACCATATTTTGGTGTTTGGTTATTTTGAAAAGGTGTTAATGAGTTAGGGATAACTTTTATCTTCTCAACAGATTTGAACGTATTTATAAAAGATTTGAAATCAAAAATATTGATTAGAAGATTCCATTTTTGGCACACTGTTTCCTGGTTTATCATTTTCAAATTTGAAAATTTATTTCAAGATTTAGGGGCTGTTTAGTTACCTCTTAATGAGGCTCTTAATGGTTCAGACCTCTTACTGGTTCAGCACTTAATGGTTCAGACTGTTTGTTTCACGAACAGGTGTCTGAATGGTTCAGACATTTGCCTCTGAATGATTAAGATTTATACAGAGTCTGAATGGTTAAGACCTCTAATCTGAATTGGTCAGACATTTGCCTCTGAACGGTTAGCATTATATAGGTTCTTAATGGTTCAGACCTCTTACTGATTCAGCACTTAATGGTTCAGACCTCTTACTGGTTCGGCATTTAACCATTCAGATGTTGCCAAACGGCCCCTTAAATAGTTTCACAGCAATAATTTTCGAGGAACCGAGCAACAAAATTTTAAAAGATAAATTTACGAAAATGGCCAAGAAAATGAATGACTTACCAAAATGGCCAGCTTAGCTTATGTGTCGGTGGAATGGGGCATCACCCCTCTTATGCCCCTTAATTCTTTTAAATGGATGCGTGCATGGATGAAGCAACAAGTACAAAAATGGGATGCATGAGATGAGTCGCAGATGCATAGGATGAGTCACGGACGCATGGGATGAGTCGGCAACGCATGTGATGAGTCACAGACGCATGAGATGATGAGATGAGTCACGGACGCATGAGATGCCTTAAACGGACGCATGGGATGATGGGATGAGTACGGATGCATGGGATGCCTCAAAGCTCCTAAAAGTAATTTTTATGAGTCACGGACGCATGATGTCACTAAGACACGTGTCACTTCTACATTGACGGACGTATGAATGACCCTGCAGACGCATAAGCTCTCTCGTAATCAGTGATGCCCTGCTCCACCGACGCATGGGCTGACCATTTTGGTAAGTCAAACATTTTCTTGGCTATTTTGGTAAATTTCTCATTTTAAAATTATTTCAAGATTTAAAAAATAGTTTCCTGGTTTATCATTTTCTGAAGTTCTCGACTCACCGCTTACAATTGGTCTCGAGTCATCAACATCTCTACAAAGGTCTCGACTCACTGCTCACAAATTGGTCTCGAGTCATCAACATCTCTACAAAGGTCTCGACTCACTGCTCACAATTGGTCTCGAGTCATCTTCACAAACGGTTCTGAGTCGCAACCAGTTTCAAAACGAGCTTCCGAATCTTTATCTTCTGATTTCTCGACTGAGGTCTCGAGTCATTCTTCTCGAGTCGCAACCACTATTTCGAGTACGATTTCGAGTCCAATTTTTTAGGAAACAGCTGTCTCGACTCATCAACATCATATCACGGTCTCGAGTCC
Source organism: Helianthus tuberosus (assembly GCA_030545235.1). Lineage (NCBI taxonomy): Eukaryota > Viridiplantae > Streptophyta > Magnoliopsida > Asterales > Asteraceae > Helianthus > Helianthus tuberosus. The sequence goes on from CM060431.1 coordinate 124,323,751, forward strand.
CATCTTTTCCACGGTCTCGAGTCCTATCTTTTTCGAGGTTTCGAGTTTAGTGATTTCGAGTTCCAGTGGCAATCATTGTCTTCTCCGACTATCGTTCATCATCCAACCTGCAACTACCTCCGATATCCAGTTCGTCACCTCCTTCGTTCATCCACTCCGACAACGGTTTCGAGTGACTAGTTCCGAGTTTCTCCGTTCATCATCTTCCTTACACTATCTGACTCGCAACCATCAGCCGTTTCATCCCTGTTCATCTTCATCGTCTTTTCATCGTACATCATCATCGTTATTTCTTGTTTCATCATAATCGCCTTCTCCGACCCTATTCATCTTTTCCGAACACTAACCTGCAACAACCTGCTTCAAGTTTTCATCGACATCGCTTCATCACTCAACATTATACATCCATATCAATCATCAACATCATTCGTCGTTACTCATTAACACCACCACCTTCAGTCACCCCTACATCACCTCATCATCTCCGGTCATCTCCATACCTACATCTCCGGTCTGATCATAACCATACCTGCAACATCATCATCATCGTCTTTCATCTCCGGCCATCATCACCACCTCTGAACAACCACTGTATCTCCGATCATCGCCGGTTATAATCCTCATCATCATCACCTTGGCGGCTGAAGTGATATTAGGGTTTCGGTTCGGCATTTGTGTAACGAAGAAGAAGAACAGTTATTTTTGTTTGATTTAGGTTTTTATTAATAATAATAATTATTATAGCCAATGAGGTGGTGGTGGAGTGGTAAGGGAGAGACATGGTGTTCTAAGGGACCCAAGTTCGATTCCTGCCCTCCCCATTATTTTCTACGGCACCTGGTGATGATGGGAGACTAGGCGAATAGGTGGAGAGATCGCTAGTTCGATCCTTGAACTGAGCGGGTTTTGCTTCACCGCATTGCCGTGCCTTTGGGCGAGTGTTTACGGGTTTCGGCCCTAGGTGAGGGTTTTCCCCGGTTCGGAGGCGAGTGTATCTCGATGTGGTGAATTTCGCCAGTAGCCCATTTGGAGGATTCGTCCGCCGCTCAAAAAAATAATAATTATTATAATATTACTAATCATTTAGTAATCATTAATTATAATAAAAATAATATTATAATAATAATAACAATTATAATTGTTTATTAATAATAGTTTATATTATATATTTTGATTAATTAAAAAAATAAAATAAATAAATATTTCTATATATAAAAAAATAAAATAAAAAAATAAAAAATAAAAAAAGGGTTTGTTTGTTTGTGATAACGGTTTTGAAAGGTTTTGAGGTCTGGTTTAGAAAACGGGTTCATTCATTCGCGCGCAAAGGGTTTAAGTTAGCGAGTACACAGATTCTCGCTTTGGTTTGTGTTTTGAGGAAGAGAACAAAAGTGTCAACCATCCACTGACATTATGGAATTCATCTTTTAACAAACTCGTGGCTCAGGAAAAATTAACTATTGAAGAGATAATTTCTGTCTTTTGCACTCCTGAATGTAGAGAAAGGGTTGAGGCATATCGTTTACACAACGCTGAGCTAATCGAAGATTATAATGACATTAAAAGGAAAAATTTTACTTTAGCTAAAAATGAAAAACTTTTTAAAGAGAAAATCGAAGCTCAGCGAAAAGACATCATTCAACTTAAGGATGATCTAAGTGTAAAGACAGCCCACTACTTGGAGGTCAAAGAAAAGGTATGCGTTTTGACCAAAGAACTGGAAGACATTAGAGAAAAATATCAAATTAATGAAATTAATATTAAAAACTACGAGTCTTCTAAGTAAATTGGTCAAAAATCTATGTGATCAGCAACTTGCATACAAGAGGAAGAAGTGATGTGGGTTGGGATTCAATCAAGTTCCTCCTCCTTATAATGACAATTACACATATTTACATGTTACTGAGGAGGAACTGATAAATGAAAGCAAGATGACTTACGGTCCTAAAACCGATAAGTCATCAATCAACAGCAAATCTGTTGATAATAAACGACCAACTCCTTCAATGAACTTTGTCTCTAAAGGCACTTTTGATCCTAATAGTTCATTTGCATGTGCAGATAAAGTAGTAGACGTAAAGTTTGGAGATATTCTTGGGTATGAACCAGATTCAAATTCTGATTTTTCTAAAAACTCAATAAATGAATCTGAGTCTGGTTGTGTGTTCGGACAAGCTTTTCTTAACTCGTTTCATAGTTTTGTGTCGTCTAATGGGCCTGATGTTTTGGGCAAGACAGTTGAGGCTTGTGATGAACAATTTGATAATGTGTCTGATGATGGTTGTTTTTCAGTAGTTGATGATGCTTCTAACCCTATAGCTACTGATAGTGTGGCAGTGGACGTCTCTAATGTTGAATCTAGTGGGACTACATTGGAAACCAAAGTTGAAAGTGAACTACAATTAAACTCACATGATACATGTGTTGATGAAACATGTGTTGATGAAACTTCTGCATCTTCATAAATTAAAACTGAATCTGATTTTGTAAAAGAAGAGGTGGTCACAATAAATGACCAGTCACAAGAAAATGTTTCTGAAATGGAAGTTAAAACGGAAACTGAATCGTCTTTTTAAAATAATCCTAATAAACTTGTAAAAGACAAAAAACATCATTCGTCTAAATCTCATGCTTATGCTAGTTCTGATCAACAGGTACCTAAGAGGTCAGAAAAGGCACATGGAACACAGGGAATATAACCAAAGCAAGCTCATTCATCTAGACCAGTTAGACCAGTTAATGTTGCTAGCTCACCGAATCTCCATACATTGAAACGACAGACATGTTTCAACTGTGGAATTCCTGGACACATTGCTAGAAATTGTGTTCATCGCCCAAACGTGCAACAAAATGTTAATACTCACTCTTGTGCTGATGTTTGTGATCCGGTTCACAACACGCAAAAGGAGCCAAAACGAGCAGATCAAAGTTGAGGGTATAGGAAGTTTTCTCATCAAGGACGAGGCAGCAATAATCCTCATAAGGCTCGTGACAAGGTGAATGAAAGCTCCAATGAGGGAGAAAAGATGAAGAATGGTGCTCAGAGCAACAAGACTTTTTCAAATAGAAAATACACGCACCCAAATTCATCTTCTTCTAAGAGTAATGTGCAGGCGCATCCAACGCAAAAAGGACCGGTTTGTCCTTCAGGAGCTGCTAAAGCAAAACAAGCTGCTCAAAATGCCTTTCCTATGAAAAGACAAACTTGCTACAATTGTGGCATTGCAGGTAATATTGCTAGAAACTGCACATGGCGTCCCTATGTACCCTACTATATGCAAAATCAGAGGGTTACACCTAAGGATAACTATCATTCCAAACCAATGAAGGTATCTTCACCTAAGGCAATGAAGAATGTGAATCCCAAGGTTAAACCTTCTGATGGGGATTGGAATGCTGCTAAAGCAAAAAGAAAACAAGCTTTAAAACCTACACAAGTTTCGAAAAGTAACAAGGTTGATAAGCCAACTGTTTTGCCAAAGGCATCTAAGAAATTAGAAAAGCCTAAACAAATTTGAAGAGCAAAACAAAAAGCAGCTCCATCTCTAATTCTTGAGACAAAAGGGGACTTGTGTTTAAAGGAAGTGTCTTATTTTGATGCTTCAGGAAATCCCAGGACCACGATGGCCTGGGTACCCATGTCTTACCAATCTCCTTATTTTTCAGAAACAACTAAGGAGGAGCTGTTGACAATCTCTGGAATGCTGAAAGCGGTTGTTCCAGAGATAAAAACGGGTAACATTTCACTGTTGCAAAAAGTTCAATTTTTTTTACAAATGATATGTTGCCATTGGAGGAGATTAGAAAAGTAAGATAAGATCAGCAAAAAGGTACCGTTTAAATTCAGTACTTTGATTTGAATTTGACTATTCTTCAATCTGATGACAGAACGGTTAAGCGAAAATATTTTTTTCTCTTTCCTAGTTCATTACTTTGTACATAAAGTGTCCTTTCTCTGGTAAATGGTAAATTTGTGCATAAGTTTTATGCAGAAATTTAGGGGGAGAGAGACAGATATATATTTTAGGGGGAGAAAATGAGAAAAATACAAAAACATTAGAAAAATGAAAAAGCCAAAAAGATAAATTGCATGACATGGGAAGTGAAATAAATGTTCGTGTTAAAGGGTTTGACTAACACATGTAAGGTGCCATAGCTGAAAGGACTTGGATCTACTGCGATATGTTGATAGGTTTAACGCTCAAAATGATAAAAAAATACTAAGTGATATAAACATAACGAACTATGTACCATGTGGGTAACATACCAACGGCGTATGATTTTATGGTCTTAAATCTTGCGTTGATTGATAGCCAACATCTGAGATTTCAGGTCTTTATGCTGTTGAGTCATCCGAGGATATCTTGGTTGTCCTTCTGTTGCATCCAGATTATATGCAGACCTAGACACAGTCAGGATATCTTAAAAGATCCTAAGAGGACAAAAACTAAAATCTCAAGATGAGAAAACTCCCAATGCTCAAAGAGCCAAATTCGTACCAAAATGGTATTTGCCTCGCCCTCTTTGGACACAATCATTGGTCGCTCTGCTGTACGAAAGTACTGACCTGTCACCAGTGGTCTAACGTTGTAAATAAAAAAAGGATGATATCGGTATACTCATCTGTTACGATGAATCGGTGTGCTTACCTTGATCGTGGGGGTATGCCTTGGAATGGGACACACGGGTATAATAGTATAATATTACCTTAAGCATATCACGAGTTGAAAATTTGAAAGTTGAGCGTTAAAGTTTAAGTGGACAGATATATTGGCAATCGCATAGACCAGTTTGATTAGGCTCGTACTGAAAAGTGTTCCTTAGTCTGCCTGAGAACGAATTTTGATCCCATTGCATTTGTAATTGTATATTATGATAGTTGTTTATATTTTGAGTTTTTATTTGTTTATTAGTTCTTAAAAACTTAAAAATACAAAAATAGTGTCTTGTTTTCTATAAAACCAAAAATTAAAAAATAGAGTGTTTATTTGTTTTTCTTAAAATTAAAAATATAACCATTCTTGAAGATTTGACTGATCATCAAAAGTTGAAAGAATTTAAATTGTGAAATCCGAGTACAAGTACTTGGATGTACCTAGTGTTCATATGGTACTCTCCCTGTTGCATAAGAAATATTTGCTTATGAATTTCTGAGCATGTGCAGAACTTGATTTCAATCAAGAAAAAGCGATCAACGAAGATTGAGATGTTGTTAGCTGCTGACAAAGCATGAAGCATCACAACGACAAGATGTACCTGAGTCAGAAGAACCGGTTACGAAACGCCGTCTGACAGTGAAAGTACATTTGAAGAAGTACCTGTGAACCTGCTTGAAAGAGAAAGACTTAAGAAGAAAAGAGATGTTGAGAATCATCCTCTCACATTCTTTTTGACAAAGACTTTCAAGAAGATGCTGATGATGATCCTAGTATGAAGCTAACCAGAAAAGCTGAAGAAAGAGACCCAGTGCTGAGAGTTCATAAGTCAAACTTTCAAAACATCTTCTGCATAGTGATAACCATAGACTTCGTTGAAGATGTTACTGAATTCATGTTATGAAGACAACTTGATGGCATCAGTCTAGGGGGAGATTGTTAAGCCCTAAAGTGTGAGACTGACACATCAAATTAACACAACGGGCTATGGTTACGGACTGGGTCTTACCGGGTTAGTTAATATTAGGTTTTGGACCTTTATAGGTCACTTGGGCCAAGCTTTAGGCCATGTGGGCCAAGCAGGCCCAAGGGGAGCCCATGTAGGGAAGTGGGTTTTAGTAGGTATATAAACAAGTTTTCAACTTGTTTTAGGGTTTTAACCTCATTTTTACAAAATTCTAGAGTTAGAGAGAGAGGTGATTCGATTGTGATAAAAACTTGTACTAGACGGTTTTGCTTGTTCAAGTAATAGAATCGTGTGCAAGTGTTAAAAGGTGATTCTGTGTGTTCTTTGTGTTTTGTTTTTTTCAGTTTGTCTTGAATCTCACCAAGTTTGGATTTCGCACAAACTTGGTGATTGTTTGATATCATTGAAAGATCCGATTTTCGGGACTTACAATGAATACAATTAACGGCAGAATAATCTTAGACACCAGAAATGTTATAGCGTGTTGGGAAAATAAAAGAAGATTGAAAAGACAAAAAAACCCTCATGACCTGATCATATCTCGCGCCTCGTGTTGGGCCAGGATGCGTTCTCACCCTATATATATATATAGGGCTGTTCACGAGCCGAGCCGAACCGAGCCGACCTTTGCTCGTGCTTGGCTCGTTTACAAACCGAACCGCGCGGAGCGGCTCATTTAAAACCGAACCTCAAATCAAGCGAGCAGTTTCCGAGCAGTAAATATTCCGAGCGAGCGTCATGCGAAGTTCGAGCGATTTGGACAACAGTGTCGCACAATTTAAATTTGTTGAGAGAGATAATGACAATGTTGAGTCTCAAGTTTTTATGTCTTTAGAAACAGGCACAGTTCATGGCATATATTTTTCTTATGAATAACAATGTTGTGGCCGACGAGGCGATAGTCATATTGCACGAACAATGATGTTGAGAGCCGGAGACGATCGACTTAGGGTAACGACATGAAACATTGAGGCGATAAGCAGACTGTCGTTTATCGGTTTATGGTTTAACTTTTAGATTTGATATTAATTTTTTTATTGGCGTGATTGGGCTAGTACGAATAGATGGAGTTGTAAATTTGTATGTAGTGGACCACAATACAATAGAGTGGTTTATATAAAAGTATAAATTTAATTTATATTTATGTATATATATGTGTATATACAAGTTTATATATATAGTGGACCACAATATAATAGAGTGGTATATATAAAACTATAAATTTAATTTATATTTGTGTATATACATATGTATATACATGTTTATATATGTATGTGTTTATGTATATGTATGTGTATGTGTATTTATGTACTAATTAAAAATAATAATTCGAGCCGAACCGAGCCGAGCGGACCTTTGCTCATGTTTGGCTCGTTTACAAACCGAACCGAACAGAACGGCTCGTTTACAACCGAGCGTCAAATCGAACGAGCATTTTCCGAGCAATTTCCGAACGAGCGACGAGCGGGGAGCGGTTTGAACGGCCCTATATATATATAGGAGAAGGCTATAGAGAAAACCCACTTGAGTTGTGTAAACTCAAGAAACCTTTGTAAAAAACCCATGTTAAATCAAGAAACCTTTCTAAAAAATAGAAGAGTAAACTGCCATTTTGGTCCCTGTGGTTTGGCCAGTTTTTCCACTTTAGTCCAAATCTCAAACTTATTACATCTGGGTCCCTGTGGTTTGTATTTTGTTGCCATTTTAGTCCAAAATTCAAAAACCCTATTTTTTTTACTGTTGCAACCTCCTATTTTGTCTTTTAGTTCAGGGGCATTTTGGTCATTTTGCTTTTCATTTAACATTTTCTTAATTCAAAAATTAATATATATATATATATATATTAATATACACACATACATATACACAAATAAACAATAGACATCGATCATCATCATCCCCAAATAACTGAGACCTTCTCTCTCTCTTCTCTCTCTAAATCGATCAGTTAACTGAGCACCACCACATAAATCGATCATCATCATCCCCAAATCGATCAGTCACACATACATATACACAGACTGTGACCACCGGCGTCGTCCCACCTGAGCACCACCACATAATCCGGCGTCGTCCCACCTGAGCACCACTCCGGCGTCGTCCCTACCGAAACTCAGATCCACCATCGTCATCGTCATCTCTGCATTCCTCTATCTCTCTCTCTCTCATGTTTCTCTCTCGTTCGGTTCTCTCTCTCTCTCCTATTTCTCTCTCTCTCTCTCTTTATAATGCAGAATGGTGGTGGGCGGATGGTGCTTGTTTCAGATATGTTGGCGTGGTGGTGCGCCGTGAGAGATGGTGGTTCAGATCTGCCGGTGTGGTGGGGGTGCGGGGCTGTTGGTGCGGGATGGTGGTTGGGGGTGATGGTAATCGTAATGTCTGGTGGTAATGGAGGCGGTGGTGGTTGCGGTGGAAGCGTGTGGTGGTTGCGGTGTTCTTGATTTCTGGGTTTTAGATGTTCTTGAAGATGAACGATCTCTGGGTTTTGATGATGTTCATCTTCGAATTCTTCACAAATACAATGGATGTAAGTAGTTCTAATGATCAATTTACTCTCAGCTGCTGTTGGGATTGAACCCTACCAAAGGAACAGATAATGTAAAGCCAAAACCTGATCACAACAGTGGATTCACAATAAGCAGCTGTTTACACTAAGTCTTCTCCCTTGAAAGTGATTACAACAGCTGATGGTCTTATATCCCCTGCTCGGATACAACTACTGCTCTAAATAACTACTGATGAAGCCTAGAAGACTGCTGGATACTAAGTACTGCTGGTACAAACTGCTGATGACAAAGCACTGCCCAATCAAGGACTGATCAATCTTGAGGAAAGCACTGATGAACAGGAAGAGCAGTAGTTTAGTATATCATCTGATTCTTGTATAGTCAGTTGTTAGGTTTAGCAGTGTTTGTATAAGAACAGTAGATACAGGTTGTTAGGCTGTTAGACGTCGCTTTCATGGTGACGTCAGCTGAGATGCCTCAGCGGTTTGGTTTGTCTATAAATGGAGCAGTACTCTGTACTGTTACATTTGATTCGTTTTGAGAGAGTTCTTCTCCTCAATTCAATCATTTCATCTTGTACAATCCAACCTTGGGGCATCTAGCTGAGGGGGAGCTTAGTATGTAAGCATATCTGTAATCATTTGACTCTTATTGTAAATCTTTTGACTAAATGAATTGCATATGCTTTCTCAAAACTATTTTCTCCTTGATTGTGTTTACAACGTTTGTTATTCATTTCCGCTGCACTTAAACTCTGTTCATCTCTATTGATTATACAATTTTACACAAACAAACACTTTCATGAGGGCCTCCGATCCTAACAGCTGCTTTCATTCTAGTTAAACGAAGTGAGATTTGTACTGAACTAGTTGGTTTGTTGATTTTGTTCAGAAATAGAATCGGACTTTGTTCAGAAATCGGATGTGAACTCTGGAGAGATTAATGAGAAGGAGAATGGTAATTCATCTTGTGTTTTTTGTCTATTTGTTTTTGTTCAGAAATCGTTTGTTGATTTTTGTAATTTTTCTGGGTTTTGGTGATGGTGTTTGAAGATGAACGATGTCTGGGTTTTGATGATGTTCTTGAAGATGATGATTTTCTGGGTTCTTTATTTTCTTGAAGATGTTCTTGATTTTCTGGATTTTCTGGGCTTTGATGATGATGTTTGATGATGTTCTTGAAGATGATGTTATTAATTATTGAAATGGTATAATAAATTAATATGGACCAAAATGCCCCTGCACTAAAGGACAAAATAACCAGTTTTCAACAGTCAAAATGGAGGGTTTTTGGATTTTGGACTAAAATGGCAACAAAATGCAAACCACAGGGACCCAGATGTAATAAGTTTGAGATTTGGACTAAAGTGGCAAAACTGGCCAAACCATAGGGACCAAAATGGCAGTTTACTCAAAATAGAAAATGTAATATACATATATTTGAACATTTTTAAAAAAGAAACACAAAACAACACTGAGTAGTTTTTTTTAAATGTTACAAATTTCAAGTTACATAATATATATGTCCAAAAAAAATGTAACATACAAATTTTCAACATTTAAAAAAGAAACTACTAAGCGTTTTTTTCATAAATAGGTCCATGTACATTTATATTACATTCTCTATTTTTTTATAAAAAAAATAAAAATGTTACATAGGGTTTATTTGGGTTTTCTCAACTCGCATGGGTTTTCGATTTATATTTCCCCTATATATATATATATATATAGAGGATCAGGTTCAAGAGTGAACAACTTTTTGAGAGTGAACTAAGTGAACTAATCTTAACCCTTGATCATTTTTTTAGATTAAAAGGGTAAGATTGACATTTGTCAAGTATATATGTTTAATTACAATCCCTTAATTTTTCTCCTCTCTTAACTCTCCCCCTCTCTCTCAATCATTTTTCGTTATTTCCCCATAATTTTTTATCCATAAATTTTGGTTTAATTTTAACTTTAATATATTTTTTCTTTTATTATTTGTATATATAGATATAATAATATATTGCTTTTAACTTTTTATAATTTTCAATAAATATTGAAAAATTTCTATAAGATTGAAATCGTAATTATTTTTGGGCATTAACCTTTTTTTGAATATGTGATAAAGTTATTTATTTTTGCATACATGTAATATGTTTCCTTTTCATTAAATTCATATTTTTATATGAATCTACTCGTGTGCATGCATAATATACTATATATTGTTAATATACACATAAGTAACAATTTCTAAATATAATACACAGATGTATAAAAAACTATACACATGTGTATAAACTAACAGCTGTGTATCTTGTATAAACTGATAGTTGGCGAGACTGTACACATGTGTATAAACTAACGTCTGTGTATCTTGTATAAACGGATACTAGCGAGACTGTACACATGTGTATACACTAACAGCAGTGTATCTTGTATGTACGGAAACTAGCAAGATTTTAGGGATTTTGATTTTATTATTTAATAAATGCAATTTACAAAAGACATAAATACCCTTTTATCAACTATGTTAAAGGGAAGTTACAAAATTATAATTACAATCTTGTCATTATATAAAAATCTCTAGATAGTGTAATCCAATGGCCCAGATTAGTTCACACAGTTCACTCTCAACCTAGAGTTCACTCTAGAACCTTACCCTATATATATATATATATATATATATATATATATATATATATAGGGGAAGGTTCATTTGAGAAGAAAATTTAATTGAGAAAAAAAAAAGAAATGGTACTTTTGTAAAACATTAAATAGTTTTTCACTTATCTCATTTATTATCATCTTTCACTAATTAATTAGTCATAAATATTATCATCCTCCACACTAACTTTTTTTTGCCTACACACATCAAAAGTTATCCTACATATTTCGAAATTTATCCTACACGTTGAAATTTATCATACACAACTCGTAATTTATCATATACACCTCGTAATTTATCCGACACTTTAAATTATTTTATTTTTTTTTATTTCTTTGCAAAAATATATATTTTAAAGATAAGTTACAAAAAAATTAATGTAGTTAGCTATTAAAAAGGTAGACTACAAATTAATGATCTATGTAGTTTTACCAATGTACCCTTATAGTAACATTAAATACTTATATTAAATGAAGTAAAATAAAAAATTCTTATTGGTTGAAATTTCTTCTTTTTTCTTCTTATAAAAGATTTCTTCTCATTTGAACTTTCCACTATATATATAAATACTAGGTTAGAACCCGTGTATTTACACGGGATGTCTTATAGAAAAATTAGAAAGAAAAAATCTCATATATCCTTTTTATTGCTATAATTACGTATTAAGTTACATTTAATAAAAGGAAATCATATTTAATAATAGGAAACAAAAGTTAAAATTATAATTAACACATATAAATAAGGATGTGAAATGAAAAGGCAACATATGGTTTATTCATAACATAGTCTATATCATCATTTACACTGTATAATTTGTTGCATGGGAAGATTGAAGGGGAAGCCTCAAAAGTCATGCAATGAACATCATATGCCTTGTGGGTCGTTGGTTGTGTGTTGCGACGGAGAGAATGTCAATTTGCTCTTGGATAAAAATGGAAAATTGACCATAGAGAGTGAATGAGATTGCACTGTAAAAAAAAAAAACCATGTATCTTTAGAGCCCTGTAGCTACTATTAACATGCATCTTGCATAATGCAATGTAATTATCATTCGAAAATCCAAAATTTGCAGTTTTGCTATGAAGCATGCATTGTAGGTGACCAAAAATAGTGCGCCGTAACATATTTTTTTATATATGCATGTTTGAAGCGGTTGATTTCTTCGTCGGGCCTTCTTCTCCTACAAGATGGGAGGCGAATAAACATGTTTATCTTGATGTGCATTAGTTTGTAGAAAAATGTTATTTATTGTTACATGTTGCCTGTTGTGGTTTACTTTTAATAGTGTTTTGGTATTCGGTCTGAGTGGAGATTATGCCAGACTTCATCAAACAAAAGTGTTGTGGTTATTGATGTTTTGTCTGCTACTGTTGTGTAGTATGTTTATATCAATCGTAAGGGTAAGTAAACGAAAGTCGTAAGAAATATATGATATTCTATTATTTAAGAGAAAATGTATAGTTTTCCTACTCCCGGGAAACCAATTAGACAAAGTTAAAAATACATCGGTAATGAAAATAAAAACTTTAAATTAATCACTAATTTTATCTAAGAAAACTACTTAACAAAAATCAAATCCTTTTTGTTATGAAAGTAAAATGCATATGCCAGTTTCCTATTTCATGCCTGTAAAATTGAAGAAGCATAGATATAGCTGCATACATATAGAGTAATAACTAATAAGAGGTCAACTAATGAAAATGTCACAAAAAATAGAAGAAGAGCAAGCGAGTCTTGCAGTTGTCATCTAATAACCTCAAAGCAGATTACTCTTGTTAAAGCTTTGCCTTTCAAGGAAAGTCTTTCCATGTGGGTAGATAATGATGTATTGTAAAAAATAGTAATGTACACCTTAGCAATCATTTGAATATAAAGAAAAAATGAGAACTATACAGACATAAACAACTAAGAATTAAAGTTAACAATCGTGCCACATATGGTTGTCTAATAGATGTTGATTTAAAATAGTCGTAAATAAACAATTGTTTCAAATAGATTGATACTTTAACATATTATGATGTAAAAGTGACCTGTAAGATAAACACGGATCAAATAGGTGAGGCGAGGCGGAGATAAAGTAATTAAACACAACTTGAAGTCAACGAAGACATAAAAGTGGGTAGGTGCCCTTGTAACAAAGTGAGTAGAAAATGCAACCATAATCTAAAAAATAAATCATAAAAGCAAGTATGCATATCTTCAAATTGAGAGCAGTTTATTTTTTGAGAGCATGAACATTTAATGAAGGCCAAAAGAGATTCATAGTTGTAGTACATCATATACCTATATGTTATATAAAAAGTAGAAAAGTGTGTACATATATACCTATAGTTAAATGGTTATTACCAAGTGACTAATAAATAAGCTAAGTTATAGCCTTTTGTTATTCTAGAGGCTATTATGGCACTTTAAGCATATCGTACAGAGTAACAAAAACTTAAAAGAAAGTAAAATATTATCTGCTTACTTCATATAACACAGATTTATAACAAATTCCTAAGTACGCTTGAAATTATCATGTATACAATGCCACAAAACTAAAAAGTACCAAGCGTTAGTACAACATTGATGAATAATCTGCAATTAGACTTTGGTTGAATATGAGAAGTTTCCCTAATCCTAATTTTTAATCGCCTTTTCATCAAAATTGAACAACCTAAACAATAAAGGAGTACAAAAACACGAGCTGGATGGATTATTTGAAGGAGCATTACTTTTAAACAAACTATTTGTCGATCTGGTCAGCTGAAAATTGCAACTCATCATCGACAACAACACACACCTAAACGACAATTAGAAAAAAAAATATCAAAATATTGAGCTTCATCTTCCTCCAGTTAAGCATGTTCGATACACTTAACCAAATTTGAAAACCGTAATAAAAAATCGATTTAGAAAGCATCTAATTGAGTTAGCAAAATAACCATATATGGCGATTATTTCTATCGAAGCCCTAAGAAACGCCACAAACCACCGCTTAATTCTACTCAAACTGAATAAATCAAATCGTGATCAAACATATGAACATTAGGGATTGCAAACTACTATTACATGCGCCAGAACAAAATTAACAACAAAAATACGATACATTAATGGAAAATATAGCACAAGAAAACAACACAAGATGCATATGGCTTACCCCACTCATCTTCGTCGATTGTTGCAACGTTTTGCACAGAAGGATCTATGGGGGACTAATAATCATGGATTTTGAATTTCCATAGATGGATAACTTAAGTTATGTCCTGCCTCGATTTGAAATCCCTAATACTGTGTTCCCGAGTCTTATTTAACAGGGGGAGGGGAAAGAAAATAAACTAAGAGAGAAAAGGAAGGAAAAGACGTGACTTTTTTCGTGTTCCCGAGTTTAATGAAAAGTAAAAGAAAAGAGAAGAAATCAAGCATTTTATGTGTTCCCGAGTTAGGAGGAAAAGAAAAGAAAATAACAATTTTACCGTTATACCCTTTAAACATAAAACATTTTAATTAGATATAAGGGCAATTTAGTAATTAATAATATTTTCTCTCCTAATCTCTCCAATTTGGGAGGATGAATATATGGACAAATTTTCTTCCCTTTTCCCTCCCCTCCCCCTGTTAAATGAAACTCGGGAACATGGTTTTTTATATTTTCTTCTCTTTTCCCTCCTTTCCCCTCCCCTCCCCCTGTTAAATGAGACTCGGGAACAGAGTTTAAATGTAATAAAATAAAGGGATGAATTTAGGTGCAGATGAATGGCGAGAAAAAAAAACAGAGGTTGATGAAGAATGAAATAAAATTTGGGCATTCATAGTTAGTTTGTTATGGCCATCAATAATTGGGGAAAAAAGATCGCACTTATTGTTTTATGGGTAGCAGGGGAATGGGCGGGAAAATGAAAGTGAGGTTCAACCATTGGGTGACACCTGTCTCACCAAAGTTTTATTTATTATATATAGGATATATATATATATATATATATATATACACCTATATAGGGTCAGAATTTAGAGAAAACGGTTGAAAGTGTGAGAACGGAGAGAACGCTTATGGATCGTCAGATCAAAACAATCTATGGACTAGATGACTATAACAACCCTCCTAAAATTATTTTTGACACCCCTAAAAATATTTAGAACATCCCTGTACGTCTTAATATACACCCCGTATACGAAAAACCGGGCCCAAAATTCCCTATAAAATTAAAAACTAAAGAAAAACAATTTCTGAGCATCGCTCGCGGGCCGCGGAGACCATGGTAATCTTCTACGCTGGCCACGACAGCTCAAGGTCAGTCCGGCACCCGGTGCCGCCACGTGGCAGCAGCGTGTCAAGCCTAGTGGACGAATCAGCAACCCTAGGGCCTACCCTAGTGGGCCTCGTGGGCCGCGAAGCCCTTTGCTGAAGTCTATTCGGGGCGCGACTAAGTGTCGATCAGACACTATAAATAAGGGCCATCGGCCTTCAGTCGATATTCGCTCATTCACAACTTTCTCTCTCAAATTTCTACATAGTATACATTATACCTGAGCATAATACCCCCTAATTTAACGAAGTTCTGCCTCTTTGTAAGTATCACAACCCCCGGTTACATATTCGATACGCTGCCCGATTGATCTAGGGTTCCGTAACGGCTGTTAAGGCTCTGCCCCGACGTAGTCGTTGGAATTCTGTCTCGAGGAGGGTATAACTGATGTAAATATTGGGCTATTATACTAACACGTGTGCATTGTGTAATTAATAGATAATCACCAGGAAATCACAAAGGAAAACCCTAAGTTAGCAATGTGAGTAATCTCCTTTTTGCAAACTGTTTTTACAAAACCTCAAATGTTTTATATTTTATTAAACAGTGATTGAGTATTTGTATTCTACAATTATCTTCGGTATGTTGGGGTTTTGTATACAAAATTTGTTAATACACTGTGAGTAGTAACATGACCACAAGTCGGGTTGACAGTACCGTGGGTGGTAATTAACGTAGAAAATAAACAAATGTAATTGCACGACCGCCCTCAATGCTATAAACGGTTTTACCTGTCTTGATTAAACTGGGATTCACTCACCAGTATTTTTCACTGACAAAATGTTTTTAAACGTGTTTCAGGTAACAAAATGTGAAAGCCAAATAGAAGCCAGTTGGACAGCACTAAAGGCTTAGAAAAGTGGCTATAAAAGTTACCTAAATAAAGAGATGTTTTTATTTAAATAAAATAGGGTTTATCCCTATGAAAATGTGTGTACTGGAAACTTGGGAATTTCCCACGTATTTAATATTATAAAAGTGTGGTATTTTACTCTGATAAAGTATTTCCTAACTACAGTCCTGATGAATTTTCCGCTGCCAAACTGATAAACACCGATACCACTGAAACTGGCTCTGGCCGCCCGTTCCCAGGTAAATAGGGGACGGGGGTTGCAACAGAAGGTGGTATCAGAGCTACAGCCACTGATTTAGCCACAGAAGTGTTCTGCTGACACCAAAATATTATTCAATATGTTAGGAAATTATTTACGGAACTATGTGCATATTTTATTGTTTTGTGTTATTTGACTATTTGTTAGTTTACAGTATGAGCGACCAAGGACCTTCAGACGCTTACCGTCAGTTGTCCAGCTCACCTAGGGACGAAGGCACCTCTTCACAGCCTACCCTCTTAGGGTATTCGGCTGACACTGAAGACGGGATTTTCGTGTTCAAAGCACAATTTGAAGAGCCATTCCCTCCTAAGAAGGGAGGATGGTTTAGCAGAGGAGCCCATGAACGTAGAAAAAGGATGAGAAAACTTCAGCAACAACGTGCTTTAGCAGCCGCTAATAGAGAAACGAATGCTCACACTCAGGATATGCTCAATAGGCGTTTAGCAAATTTTCATATCTTAGCAACTACAGCTGCAGACCCTAATCTAGAACAACTCATAGCACCCCAACCGTTACCACTATTTCCCACGCAACCTATGGATTTGGAACCAAACCCTGTAGATCAAATTCCAATGCATGAATTTGACCCAACAAAAATACCTAGAGTACCAGCACCCCATCCCCCAGACTATGACCCATGGTTTGATGACCATAGAGATTATGAACAACGCTACCCAATACCAGACGAACACATGCCAAACCTAGCAGCTTACCCAAACTTGGACCCCCTGGACCTATATTTTGATAATGACCAATATATCAGGGAAATCCTAAAGAACCCTTACCCACATGAAGAACCCATGCCCAGTGCCCAAACCCAATACAAGCACCCGCACCACCCATGAGCACTGAGAATGTGCAAGAACTCCGAACCATTGGTGAGGAGATTTTAGAAGGAAGTGAGAGGATGAGACAAATAGGGGAATGACTCGTCTGGAAATATGACGAGCGTAATATGGACTTTTGGATGAACCCCTATCAGTAGTAGTAATAATACATATATATATATATATAATATGTTTGTACGTTTGAAAAAAAAAAACATGTAATATCTAGATAACAGCTACGGATGCATACTAGTATTGTATTTTCAATTCCAGTTGTATTTGTAATAGATATAGATGCATAATATAAAATAGAGTAAAGGTCGTAATGTTCGATGATTTTGATCAATATGCTTATTGTATGATTATTTGCATTAAATAATATCTTATGATATTAATATGTGGTAAATGTTTAAAATCCAGATGGACAACGAAGTGAATCAAGAAAACCAGAATAACGATAATAATGGAAACCAAGTAGATTACAGTGCCATCCAACACATAGTGGCACAAGGAATTATAGATGCGATGCCAAATATTATCAAAAAGGTTAAGGAAGCGGATAATAAAAGTAACAATGGCAGTAAACGACCTACTGAACCAGAACACAGCCTAAACAATAGACCAATACTTCAAGTGCCCATTCCTAAAAGAAGAAGAACCATGTCTTATGGTTGTTCTTACAAGGAATTCTGGTCCTGTAAACCAATAGAATTCTCGGGCAATGAAGGACCCATTGAAGCTCTACGCTGGATAGAAAAGACTGAGGCAGTCTTAAAAATAAGCAAGTGCGCGGAAGAGGATAAGATAATGTTTGCCTCCAATCTGTTTAAGAACTCAGCCTTAGAATGGTGGAACACTATCCTCCAGTATAGGGGAAGTGACAGGGTTTACAATATGGAATGGGAGGAATTTAAGAACACGGTGGAAAGGAAATTCTGCCATCCCAATGAAAAAGAATAGATAACAAATAAGTTCTTAAACCTTAGAATGACTGGAGTAGATAGTAAGGGTTACACTACTACTTTCTTTGAATATGCTAGAATAGTGCCAACTCTTGCATCACCAGAACCAGTATTAATCTCCCGCTACATCTAGGGATTAATCAGTGAGATTAGACATGTAGTCAAGGCAGCTAGACCCCAAACTATAGAAGAAGCTGTAGAACTAGCAAATACCTTGACTGATGAATTAGTACGTACACGAGAAGAGGACCAGAAGAGGAACCTAGATCAAAGGCTTACCCAGGAATTTCGTTATGGAAATTCCAACCGTGGGAAAATATAGGTTCTACCTTTGCACCTTACTGTAAAGCCTGCAAGAAAAAGCATTCAGGAAGATGCTCCACTTATTGCAATTTCTGCAAGATACCAGGACACAAGGAAGAAGATTGTAGGAAGAAACCTAGGAATGGAGTGTGCTTCAACTGTGGAGAAAAAGGGCACATCAAGCCACACTGTCCGATATTAGCTCCAGCCATGAACAACAAGACTACTAAAAATGCTAGAGCATTTGTTCTGACTGCAGAAGAAGCCAAGATGATTCCGGACGTGATTGCCGGTACGTTTTTAGTTAATGATATTTTTGCTAAAGTATTGTTTGACTCTGTTGCAAACCAAAGTTTTATTAATACTTCGTTTTGCAAACTTCTCAATCAATCATTAACTAAACTCCCACGAGAATGTCTAGTAGAGACAACAAATGAGGAAACCATTAAGATTAGCGAAATCTTGCATGGAGCAAGAATAAAAATTTTAAATCAGAAGTTTATTGCAAACCTTTATCCAATGAATCTGGCAGGATTTGATGTTGTATTAGGAATAGATTGGTTAATAGCCAATAAAGCCAGTATTTTATATGATCAAAAGTCAATCCAAGTAAATTCACCAAAGGGTGAAAAGATCACAATTAAAGGAGATAAACCATCTAGATCCACAAAATTCATCTCTGTGATGAAAACATCTAGTTATGTAAGAAAAGGATTATTAGTGTATTTGATTTCCATAATCATTAACACTAAAGGAAAAGAACTGAAAGATATTCCAGTAGTATCTCAGTTTCCAGATGTGTTTCCAGAAGAATTACCAGAACTACCGCCAAATAGGGAAGTTGAATTCTGAATTCATCTACTACCAGGAACAGCACCAATGGCCAAAGCACCTTACCGTTTGGCTCCGGCAGAAATGCAAGAGTTAAAGAAACAATTGGACGAATTGTTGGAGAAAGGATTCATACAGCCAAGTTCATCACCATGGGGAGCACCAATCTTATTCGTTAGAAAGAAAGACGGGTCAATGCGAATGTGCATTGATTACCGTGAATTGAACAAAGTCACGATTAAAAATCGGTACCCATTACCGAGAATTGATGATTTATTCGATCAACTGCAAGGAGCTCGATTTTTCTCTAAGATCGATTTACGATCAGGATATCATCAACTAAAGGTACAGGAAGAGGACATTCCTAAGACCGCTTTTAGAAAAAAGATATAGCCATTACGAATTTATTGTCATGCCATTTGGTCTAACCAATGCCCCAGCTGCATTTATGGACATGATGAACCGAATATGTAAGCCATATTTGGATAAATTCATAATTGTCTTTATAGATGATACTCTCATCTACTCTAAGAGTAAAGAAGAACATGCAAGGCATCTTCATGCACTCCTGAGTTTATTAAGAAAAGAAAAGTTTTATGCCAAGTTTTCGAAATGTGAGTTTTGGTTAAAGGAAGTACAATTTCTTGGGCATTTAGTCAATCATGAAGGAATTCATGTGGATCCCACAAAGATTGAGGCAATTACCGAATGGAAAACTTCTGAATCACCAACCGAGGTTAGAAGTTTACTAGGATTGGCCGGTTATTATAGAAGATTTATCCGAGATTTTTCTAGAATAGCCATTCCCTTAACTAAGCTAACCTGTAAATCTGTTAAGTTTGAATGGGGACCAAAACAAGAAGAAGCCTTTAGAATTCTTAAGCAAAGATTAACCAACGCACCCATATTAGCGTTACCAGAAGGAACTGAAAACTTTGTAGTCTATTGTGACGCTTCTAAGTTAGGTTATGGTTGTGTGTTGATGCAACGTCAAATGGTTATAGCATATGCATCTAGGCAACTTAAGAATCATGAAGAGAATTATTCAACCCATGACTTGGAATTAGGAGCCATAATTTTTGCCCTTAAGATTTGGAGACATTACCTTTACGGTAGTAAGTTTACCATTTTCACAGATCATAAGAGTTTAAGGTATGTTTTCGGGCAAAAGGAGTTGAATATGAGACAAAGACGATGGATGTAGTAGCCGATGCTTTAAGTCGGAAGTATCACGAAAAGCCAAAAAGAGTGCGTTCTCTCAAATTAAATCTACAAGTAGATTTAAATGAACAGATTAAGATAGCACAAGAATCAGTAATCAAGGATGATACTGAGAATTTGAAAGGAATGGTTAAGGAATTAGAACGAGGAACAGATGGAATTTGGAGATTCCATAAGAAAAGAATGTGGATACCTAAACTAGGAAACCTACGCCACCGTATATTAGAAGAAGCCCATAAGTCTAAGTATACAATGCATCCTTGAAGTGATAAGATGTATCAGGACTTAAGAAAGAATTTTTGGTGGATAGGAATGAAGAAGGATATAGCAGCCTATGTTTCTAAGTGTCTAACTTGTTCGCAAGTTAAAGTTGAACACCAGAAACCCTCAGGTTTATTACAGCAATTAGAAATGCCGGTATGGAAATGGGAATTGATAACAATGAATTTTGTTACCAAATTACCCAAGACAAGAAAAGTTAATGATACAATCTGGGTGATTGTAGACAGGCTAACTAAGTCAGCTCATTTCCTACCAATGAAGGAAACTTTCAGTATGGAACAACTAGCCAAATTGTATGTAAATGAAATAGTTTCATTACATGGAATTCCTTTATCAATTATTTCTGATAGGGATAGCCGTTTTACCTCTCATTTTTGGACAAGATTCCAAAAGGCAATGGGAACTAAGTTAAATCTAAGCACCGCTTATCATCCTCAAACGGACGGACAAAGCAAAAGGACAATTCAGACAATGGAAGATATGCTTAGAGCTTGTGTAATTGATTTCGGAGGTAATTGGGACGATCGTCTGCCATTAATAGAATTTTCATACAATAACAGCTATCATACCCGTATCAATGCTGCACCATTCGAAGCACTTTATGGACGAAAGTGTCGAACTCCAGTCTGTTGGGCCGAAATTGGAGAAAAACCAACTATCTGGACCAGAGATAGTATAAGAAACAACGGACAAGATTATTAAAGTCAAGGAACGACTGAAAGCAGCACGTGATCAACAAAAGAGTTTTGCTGACACCAGACGCAAACCCTTGGAGTTTCAAGTAGAAGACAAGGTATTATTGAAAGTCTCTCCTTGGAAAGGAGTGGTAAGATTCATCAAAAATAGAAATCTAAGCCCCAGGTATGTTGGACCTTTTGAGATTATTAGAAGAATATGACCTGTAGCCTATCAGCTATAACTGCCAGAGGAAATGGCATGAATACATGATGTATTTCATGTATCTAATCTCAAGAAATGCTTAGCCGATAAAACATTGGTGGTACCTCTTAAGGATATAGAGGTAAATGAGAAGCTTAAGTTTGTAGAATAACCTCTACAGATTGAAGACAGAAAGGACCAGAATCTTAAACACAAGAGATTAGTTCTGGTCAAAGTAAAATGGGACTCCAAGAGAGGACCAGAATATACTTGGGAGCTTGAATCAGATATGCAAAAGAAATACCCTCACCTATTTCAGTAGACCTCGAGGATGAGTTCTAAAACAAGGTGGGGAGGATATAACAACCCTCCTAAAATTATTTTCAACACCCCTAAAAATATTTAGAATATCCCTATACGTCTTAATATACACCCCGTATACGAAAGACCGGGCCCAAAATACCCTATATAATTAAAAATTAAAAAAAAACAATTTCTAAGCATCGCTCGCAGGCTGCGAAGACCATGATAGTCTTCTACGCGGGCCGCGACAGCTCAAGGTCAGGCCGGCACCCGGTGCCGCCACGTGGCAGCAGCGTGTCTAACCTAGTGGACAAATCAGCAACCCAAGGGCCTACCCTAGTGGGCCTCGCGGGCCGCGAAGCCCATAGTTAAAGTCCACGCAGGGCGCGACAAAGTGTCGATCAGACATTCAGACACTATAAATAAGGGCCATCGGCTTTCAGTCGATATTCGCTCATTTACAACTTTCTCTCTCAAATTTCTGCATAGTATACACTATACCCGGGCATAATACCCCCTAATTTAACGAAATTCTGCCTCGTTGTAAGTATCATAACCCCCGGTTACGTATTAGATACTCTGCCTGATTGATCTAGGGTTCCGTAACGGCTGTTGAGGTTCTGCCCGACGTAGTCGTTGGAATTCTGTCTCGGGAAGGGTATAACTAATGTAAATATTGGGTTATTATACTAACACATGTGTATTGTGTAATTAATAGATAATCACCAGGAAATCACAAAGGAAAACGCTAAGTTAGCAATGTGAGTAATCTCCTTTTTGCAAACTGTTTTTACAAAAGCTCAAATGTTTTATATTTTATTAAACAGTGATTGAGTATTTGTATTCTACAATTATCGTCGGTATGTTGGGGTTTTGTATACAAAATTTGTTACTACACTGTGAGTAGTAACATGACCACAAGTCGGGTTGACAGCGTCGTGGGTGGTAATTAAAGTAGAAAATAAACAAATGTAATTGCGCGACCGCCCTCAATGTTGTAAACGGTTTTACCTATCTTGATTAAACTGGGATTCACTCACCGGTATTTTCCACTGACAAAATGTTTTTAAACGCGTTTTAGGTAACAAAATGTGAAAGCCAAATATAAGCCAGCTGGACAACACTGAAGGATTGGAAAAGTGGCTATAAAAGTTACCTAAATAAGGAGATGTTTTTATTTAAATAAAATTGGGTTTATCCCTATGAAAATGTGTTTACTGGAAAGTTGGGAATTTCCCACGTATTTAATATTATAAAAGTGTGGTATTTTACTCTGATAAAATATTTCCTAACTACGGTCCTGATAAATTTTTCGCTGCCAAACTGATAAACACCGATACCACTGAAACTGGCCGCGGCCGCCCGTTCCCGTGTAAATAGGGGACGGGGGTTGCGACAATGACGCGGTGGTGTTTTCGTAAATTACATCACTTTTATTAGTGTGGCGCGCTTCATTAAGGGTAAAAGGGTCTTTTCACTTCTCTACAGAAAACGCCAAACTCATGAATAAAACGCTATTAAAATCCCGCCTTAACCCACATAGCACACTTCATCCTAATCTAAACTCCATTAGATATAAAAAGCCAAACTTTGTTTTTAACCGATAAAGCTGAATAAACAGTACTGAAACGACGGAACTTAATTACTAGCATTTACTTTAATAAAAATCATGCCAAAAATACGCGCCAAAAACTTCCTATATAAACAACCTCTCAGACCTACTAAAAACCACACCAAAAACGCCAAACGCCATATTTTCCTCTATACCATTCATCTTAGAAACGCCAAAAAAAACAAATATCAAAGATTCCAATCCATGTTTCTTTGAGATACACTATTTTCTCAGTAAACTTTCGCTCGATGTAATGGGCAAGATCCTCAATATAAACGCCAAAACATACAAAAACCATAAAATTTCAAAATCGTCTTTTCATGGAGATTCAGTTTTGTTCTCAATAAAGTTTAGCTAAATGGGATGGACAACATTGTTAGACATCTTTCTTGACTGAGGATTAACAATGTTGTCCATCTTGTTTAGCAAAACATTATTGAGTTTAGCATTACCAAAATTAGAGGTTTATGGTAGTTTTATTTAATGGCGTTGTTTTTTTTGGCGTTTGATTTGCTTGTCCGATCTTATATTGTTTGTTATATAACTTCGAAGTAGCATGTTATGAACAAATAGGTCGAAAAAAAATGAAAAAAATGATGTATAAAGAATGATGTAAACGCCAAACTGAGATCTGTGTGTGTTCTGTAAGAATGAAAAATACAAAACGCCAAACTACTATTCACTGACTCTCGAAGACCATCTATGTGTGTTCTGTAAGAATGAAAAATACAAAACGCCAAACTACTCTTCACTAGCTCTCGAAGACCTTATCGATCTTCTTTTAATTACGGCCTGTTTGCATGTTGATGCGTAGTGTCCAGAGCCTTTGCAGTTCTGACACTGTCTTTCTTTGGCCCCGGGTTTCGACTTTGATTTCTTTTTCTCGATTGTTATCTCCTATTTAGATTTCAGGCGCTTCCGAGAACCAGAACCTTTGGATTTATACCCAACAGGGACTCTTATCAGATTCTTGTAGTTTTTATATTGACCTGTTATCTCGGCAAATCTATCCCTAGTACTAGCGGGAGGAGCAACAATCTGCATATCTTGAACCTTCTTCATATAAGATTGAACATGATCCTTGTATAAGGATAGCTCCTCTTTATTACCAGATAAACGGTTCAAAGTATATTCCATTGAAAAAATAATATCTCGCATCATACTTTGCACATCGGGATCAAGCTCAGTCATATATTCACGACTAATTGAGTATTCGGGAGAGTAGTTTGGGGAAGCCTCTTTGCGCCATCTATTTAAAATGTATTGTTTTGGAAATTCTCTAATGTCCATAATTCTTAAAACATAGAATATATGTCTACATAGCAAACCAAACTGCTCAAAACGCCTGCATGAGCAACTGCATGTGCAATCAGACATACGGAACATTACCTGAAAAAACGCCAAAAACAATATCTCTATAACACCATGTAGAGAATGTTTGTCTAAAAAATTAAAAAAACAAAATGGATATGATAAAACGCCATTCACAGAAAACGCCATATAAAAAAACAAAATGCCATTGTTTACCTCAAATAAGGATGTACAAGGCTGCTGGAAGTCATTTATGTAAAACTTAACAAACCCATCGGGCTGATCTTCGTAACATTGATTTATGCAATCCGCAATTCCAATTAGCTCAGCTTAAACGTCACAAAAAAAAATACTTTTTGTGTATATGTCAACAGCTTGGCCTTCCAACAATTGGTAATTACTCTTCAACTGGGGTCGTTTGTATCGAGATTCATGATCATTTTTCCGGTGCGTGTGACGCTGTGCTTCTATTGCAGTTTCATAATGATTCATGAACTCAACAAGAGTAGCTTTCGAATTGCACACTTGACCAAAAAAATGATTCTCACTCTCCGACCTCGATGTCGTTCGCATAAGACCCAACATCTCTTCAATTCTATAGTATGCAGGGATACAAGATTCCCTGAGTGCAAAAATATCAGATAGTCAGTCATTATCTGCTAAATTGAACTCTCCGATAACCGCTTCCCATTCTGATCAAACTGTTCAGGTGTGAGAATATCCGTCCACACAATACCACAAATACGTTCTTTGAAATTGGTGGAATTGCATAGCCTAACACCAACCTATGTATAGCACGAAAACGCCATGCATAAAAAAAACATATATATTACACAAAGAGAAAACTTAATTAAAAAACAGTAGCAAGCTACAGAACGCCATGTATTTTAAAACGCGGTGTATCTAAAACGCCAAAGGTAAAAATAAGCATACCAACCCTCAGAGAAAGTTTATGCATCACATGCCACATGCATAACCGATGCCTCGTGTCAACAAATACAGCAGAAATAGCCTTCTTCATTGCTGGATCTTGGTTAATCACAACAACTTTTGGTTGAGAACCAACAGCTTTTAGAAAAACTCTCAACAACCAAATATAGACGCTTCAGCAGTTTCCGAGGCCAATAATGCAGCACCAAATGTAACATTGCAGTGATGATTGTCTATACTAGTGAACGGTACAAACACCATAGCGTATCTGCATATGAAAGTGCCATGAGAACTGAAACAATAATAAAACGCCATTGCATGTAAACTAATAAAACTCCATTGTATGTAAACTCATAAAAACGCCATTGCATGTAAACTCATAAAAACGCCATTGCATGTAAACTAATAAAACGCCAAAAAAAACAGAAGAAGTTGAATTATAAAATATTACTTGTTGGAACGATACGTGGCGTCAAACGAAATCACATCACCAAACACGTGGTAATTACATTTGGCTTGAACGTCACACCAAAAAAGTCCCTTCAAACGATTCTCTTCGTCCGTGAAGTAATCATACGAGAAATTAGGCTGGGAATGTTTTTTTTCATTCAAATGTCTCACAACCATAACAGCGTCATATTCCCCTATAAACAAGTTAATTTGCCTCTTGTAGTTCTTAAATTCAACTTTACTTGCACCCACATCTTCAAAACCGCCAAAACAAGTCTTCATAACATTAAACGCCTTGATGGGACCCAAATTCAACTTAGACATGTTGTGTATAACATGCTTCTGGAGCTGAGTGAGATGTCGTTCAGTTGGAAGAAAATGCTTATCAGGACGTTCAACAAGATCATGGTTGTGCTCCTCAACAAACTTATAGACCTTCCATGATCCAGCCTAAAAAATTACACATAACAGTGCACCACAATCAGTCCTCTTTGAAAAGTTAGATCGCACTAGTCGCTCCTTTTGATTGGGGTCCAACGTATCAACCTTCTTATCCTTATATAACCCAAATCTCGTACACAAGTAATACTTAATATGTAACACACCTTTAGAGTTTGTCTTTGTAGTCCCTTTCCTGACTGAAACCCCACACTCCTTGGCATACTTAACACACATTGAATAACAATCATCAAGGCTTGTGAATACCATGTCCATTGTGGGCTTTATTTCTTCACTAACGTCAGGAATGATAAATGGTAATCCAGTTTTGGGGCAAAACCTTTGACTCGAGGAAGCAACTTCGTGTGAGAAAACACAGTGAGGAACAGAAAAATCAGAAAAACGCCATTAAAAATAGAAAATGTCTCGTAATAACATTATAGATTAAAACGCCATTAATTGAATAATAAACAAGACATAATAAACACATAATTTGAAAACGCCATGATGAAAACGCCAAAATACGTACACCATAACTTTATTGATTAACAAAAATACTAATGCGACTTGATAATGAAAACGCCTTGAGATGAATAATTAAAAACACTTAATAACATAAATAATTGATAAAAATATAACGTCATAATGAAAACAACAGAGGTAACAAAACTGATGTTTACAAATACTAATAAATAATATTCAATACTAATCAAAGAGATGTAAAACGCCAATGATCGTAAAAACATAAGAAATTTTCTAGATCCTAAACAACAATTAAAATTAATATTGAAAACTCTAATTATCAGTTCTTAGTAATTGTTTAACTACCGATTAAAACATGATTAAATTGGATAAATGAACAATGCAATTGAAATCATAAAACACATATGAAATACTCATTTAAAAAAAAACAATGAAACAAGCATAAAAGAACAAAACGCCATATCTGTTCATGATTGCTGGAACAAAAATAGGAACCGTTATCGAATTTTACTTTGTCGAACATAATCCATGTTAGACGCCATAGATCTGAGAAAGCTTGCAAATGAGGTAACAGCTAACAAGAAATCTTTTGAGTTTTAATTTGAAAGAGATTTATAACGCGAATAAGGAGGGAACGTAAAAAAGGACAATCGTATCCCTGCATATCAATTAGCGCCCCTTGCCACATGTTGGGTCAGGATCCGTTCACACCGTTCTCACACTTTTCACCGTTCTCTCCCGATCCCGTACCTATATATATAGGAACATGATCAAGAGAGAATGCCTCAAAGTGTGAGAACGATGAGAACGATTCTCAGCCACAAGATCTTAGTCGTTTGTGGCTGATATTGATGCGGTGGCATTTTTGTAAATAATAGGGGTTTTGAAACTACCAGGAGGGGTAAAATAGGAACATCTAAACAAAGGTGCACATGCTAATCACATGCCATTTTCCCGTATAATATTTAAACGACAATAACTTTTTTATACGTGATTATTTTTTTGAAAAAAATTTACACCATAACACTCAGGGTTTTTTTATCTTTCAAACGAGTATACTATTGATATACTTTTCGGAAAAAAATTAACCGAGTTTTATTGCGTTTTTCTGAACTGGGTGTTTTATGTCGTTTTAGACTATGTATTTTCATGGCGTTTTTCTAAACTAGGTGTTTTTATAGCGTTTTAACTAGGTATTTTCATGGCGTTTTCCTGAACTGAGTGTTTTATGGCGTTTTCAACTGAGTTTTTTCATGGCGTTTTTTTGAACTGGGTGTTTTATGACGTTTTTAACTGGGTATTTTCATGGCGTTTTTCTGAATTGGGTGTTTTTATGGCATTTTATTTGAACACCAAGTTCATGTGAGTGGGTTTTTTTGACAATATTACCCCTTAGTGTAATTTAGCATCAATGTCACATGTCACCACCAAAATCGTTCTCACCGTTTTCACACTTTTCACTGTTTTCTCTAAATCCTGATCCTATATATATATATATATATAGGAACAAGATCAGGAGAGAACGCCTCAAAGTGTGAGAACGGTGAGAACGATTCTCAGCCACAAGATCTTAGTGGTTTGTGGCTGAGATTGATGTGGTGCCATTTTTGTAAATAATAAGGGTCTTGGAACTACCAGGAGGGGTAAAATAGGAAGATCTAAATAAAGATGCACATGCTAATCCCATGCCATTTTCCCCCATCATATTTAAACGACAATAACTTTTTTATACGTTATTATTTTTCGAAAAAAATTACACCATAAAACTCAACGTTTTTTTATCTTTCCAACGAGTATACTATTGATATACTTTTCGAGAAAAAAAAATTAACTGGGTTTTATGGCGTTTTCTAAACTGGGTGTTTTATGTCATTTTAGACTAGTTATTTTCATGGCGTTTTTCTGAACCAGGTGCTTTTATGGCGTTTTAACTAGGTATTTTCATGGCGTTTTTCTGAACTGGGTGTTTACGGCGTTTTTACAGTACAAATTATGATTTTTCTGAGCTTAAAAAATATTAATTTAGGCGGTTAGACACATAAACCGCACAAAAATCACCACAAATAAAGTTACACGCACATTTTTGAGCTATATGGCTAAAAAAATGTTTCTTTGAGCTGTTGTAAATTATAGCTCAAAGCGTTTTAATGGCTAAAAAAAAATGTTTTTTTTGAGCTATTGTAAATTATAGCTCAAAAAATAGCTTTTGAGTGTTTTATGGCATTAAAAAATGGTTTTTTTAGCTGTTGTAAATTATAGCTCAAAAAATAGTTTTTTGAGTGTTTTATGGCGTTCAAAAAAATGGTTTTTTTTAACTGTTGTAAATTATGGCTAAAAAAATAGCTTTTAAGTGTTTTATGGCATTTTAACTGGGTATTTTTCATGGCATTTTTCTGAATTGGGTGTTTTTATGGCGTTTTATTTGAACACACGCAGTTCATGTGGGTGGGTTTTTTGAGAATATTACCCCTTAGGGTAATTTAACATCAATGCCACATGTCACCACCAAAATCGTTCTCACACTTTTCACCATTCCCTCTAAATAAATCCTGACCCTATATATATATATATATATATATATATGGAGGAGCTCATGCGAGAACCACCTTTATTGTGAGAACCGTGAGAACCAATGTGAACACAACCTAAAATAGCTAAAAAAAACCTAACCCCCCCCCCCCAAAAAAAAAACCTAAACCCCCCTCCCCCACCCCCAAAAACCTAACCCCCCCCCCCACCCCCCCCCCCCCCCCCACCCAAGCTAAAATGCTAAAAACTAAACCCTCAAAAAACCTAAAAAAATCTAAAAAAATAAAAAAAAATCTAAAAATTTTTTTTTGAATTTTTTAATATTTTTATGTTAAAATCGCTACTTTTCGAAGCCAAAAATTTTTTTTTTGTTTTTTTTTTTAAATTTAATTTTTTTTTTTTTTTTTTTGCTTCGAAAAGTAGCGATTTTTTTATAAAAAATATTAAAAAATTCAAAAAAAAAAATTTTGTGTGATTTTTAGGCATTTTTTGTTGTGTTCACATTGGTTCTCGCGGTTCTCGCAATAAGAGGTGGTTCTCGCATGATCTTCTCCCTATATATATATATATAGTGAAAGGTTCAAATGAGAATAATTTTTTTTGTAAAAAGATAAAAGAAGTTTTAACCAATAAAAATGCTTCATTTTAATTCATTTAATATTTGCATTTAATTTTAATATATAAGGGTATATTGGTAAACTTATATAAATCATTAATTTGTATTCTTCTCCTTTAATAATAACTAAATTAAATTTGTAACTTTTTTTCAAAATATATACTTTTCCAAATTAAAAAACAACAACTTAATTTAAAGTGTAGAATAAATTACTAGTTGTGTAGGATATAATTCGAGTTGTGTAGGATAAATTTTGACTATGTAGGATAAAATTCTATAATGTGTAGGGTATATATAGGAAAATTTTGATATGTGTAGGTTTTGTAGACTATCTGTAGGATAATTAATGATTAGTTGACTAATTAATTAAAAATAGAAAAATTAATGATATGAGTTATAAATGAAATAGTATTTTACTAATATGTCGTTTATTCTTTTTTCTTCTCACATTAAATTTCTTTTCAAATGAACATTCCCCTATATATATATACTTACATGTTTTAAAAAAATAAAAGAATCTATATCAGGTATAAAATCGGGTAAACGTGTACACTTTATCAGGTAACCTGATCGGGTAAAGGAGTTTATCATCAAATCCCAAACCCGCAAAAATAAAAAAACTAGTTCCAAACCTGCGAAACAAAAAAATATAAACTAGTTTTAAACCCGATTAATCGACCCCAAATCCCTCCAAAATGTGTCTGGTTTACCCATCGGAATCTGGGTCGATTGTCATCTCTAGAGAAAATAGGTTAAAACTTCGGACTGTCACAAAGCATTTAACATTTCCTTAATTGGAAGTGTTGTTGGTCAATATGTCAATGTTTGAATTATTAAAATCCGATTTTTTTTAATACGTGTCAAAACTACTTTAAAAAATGCTTAGATTATAAACTGAAGTTTTGTCATTATTCAATGCAAAAATTGTATTTATGTGTTGTTTTGATTTTAGTTGTTTGTTTTTATTAGCTCTTTTAGACACAAAATGATTGTCAAATCTTTTCTTAGAAGTTTCTCTGAAGACACAGTGGAAAACTATCCAAAATTTGGACGCGGGGATCAAATTACGTGGAAATTTGCAACCAGTAGATACACTCTTTTAATATGGGGGGCCAATTTTATTAATGTTGGCATCTATGCTAACCAATTATTACTGATTAATATTTTATATTAAATTATATTAAATATGTGGGTCTTTGATAAGATTCGAACCTTTGACCTTTACTTTAAAAAAAAAAAAAAAAAACCTTTGACCTTAAGAGAAGAAAATTTTTAGCTCCAATGACTTTGCCAGTTTAACCCAACCCTCACCCCCAATATTCTATTATTAATACAATTTTATTCTATTGTCCTATATCATTTAAACTATGTGTTGTGTTTTATTATAACGTCTCGTTATACTATGTGTTGTGTTTTATTATAACGTCTCGTTATGTTATTGTCACATAGACAATTGATTTTAATTAATTCACGTTTTAACCATCATGTTATGGTTTAACTAATAATTAAGTAAAAAAATAAATTTGTGTTTACATGTGGTTGGTGGAGGTTAGTGGACCCCACCCACCAAATGTGTTAAGAGGCGCTAAAGGAGTAACAACCCCCTCCCCCTTCCCCTTTGTGCCCCCTTTAACCGTCACGACGCAGTGTTCCAGGTTGTAATGATGTGGCTAGAGGCGTTAAGCCACAACACCAAGTCTTGTAAGCATAGAAAACCAAGAAATGAAACCAGTTGAGAAAACCTGATGGCTATGTTATGGTTATTCTTGTAATTGACCTATTAGTTTGATTATAATCATATTGTTTTTTAACGACAAACTTGGATCACTGACGGACCAATACCGTATCATCGTGCCACCAGCGAAACCGCCTAATCATATCGATCTCCACTAGGCTATAATGCACAAAAATTCACGAGAAAACCCAATAAATCTGAGAAAAACTCTCTTGTGAGAATCGAACCCAGGACCTTATGGTCTTTTAGATTTATGCCACCTCAAGATGCCACAATGCTATAATGCCATGGATGTAATCATATTGTATTGACAGCCAAAATAAGTAAATTGTGCTCACACCAAAATCTAATATTTATATATTTATTTTTTATAAGTTCCAATTTTATTTGTCTAAAATGTTTTGTTTCAATTTTGTTATAAATAATATATTACTTATGTTTTTTTTTTTTACAAAAGATATTATCATGTTTTGTTTTACAAAAACATAATTGAACCTTTATGAAATACAATGAGATTGTATTAATTACTACTTGTATTCGTATCATAGGACTCAAGTTCAAAACATATATAATTTATTAGCTCATTTTAACTCTAAACTAGCATTACTTAAACCAAGATCTCTCATCACTTTCTCCCCTTACAAATATATTGTCTCATATTACTTAAAGTAAAAAGGTGAATTGGCCTGTAATAATCTCACCTACACCTTATTGGCCATTAATAATCACACCTCAGAATATTCCCCCCACCAGTCCCACCTTTCACATATTTTTCCTACAATGGTCCCCCGTTAAAAAAACTTAACGGAGTTAAGCTTTTTTCCAAATTACAAACAAATTTTTTAGGGCTTTTGATCAGAACGATTATACGAGTTCATTGATGTAAAACTTACTTCGAAATGGTGCTCCAAGTGACTTGATTTTGGTTAATTGGAAATTTAAACACCCGAATTGAAGCGTCGTTTTCATCGTTTGGAGCCCTGTTTCGAGCCAAGTTTTACATCAATGGACTCGTATCATCGTTCTAACCAAAAGCCCTAAAAATCTGTTTGTAATTTGGAAAAAAGCTTAACTCCGTTAAGTTTTTTTAACGGGGGACCATTGTAGGAAAAATAAGTGAAATGTGGGACTGGTGTGGGGAATATTCTAAGGTGGGATTATTAATGGCCAATAAGGCATATGTGGAATTATTACAGGCCAATTTCCCAAGTAAAAAAGTAATTCAAAGATTGCTCCCCTCCTCTAATTAAATATTGTATCAATGAAAATACAGTAGAAACTCGATAAATTAATACTCGATTATTTAATAAACTCTCTAAGATAATATTTTTTGCCGGTCCCGACTCGTGGATAGGGTGCTATATTAATAATTCGCTAAAATTATAAGATAATACATTTTTGGTAATTTCTTTAGACCCCATATAAAATATAAATTAATAATTCCTTATATATAGCGTATTACATGAATGATTTATGAAGGTTTCTTGAAAAATGACTCAATTGTCTTTTGTTTTTTGTTGAAATCAATTTCCCCTTGAATCTCGTCTCTAATTTTCCTTAGCATGGTAAGAACTTCTGGTGTTGTTTTCTCATAGCTCAACAAGAAATTGTTCAATGTGATTGCCGCTTTAATAGCTTCGTTTCGCGAAGGGGGCTTCATTGTAGAACTTTCATCATCTTCTTCATCGATATCAACACAAGAAGCATAATAAGGTGGGAGATTGAAGGTTTCTTTCAAATTGGGCCGTTCATTTGATATACATGCATTGTATACAATAATTAAGTGGAAGTTTGAAAGGTGTTTATAAACTAAGTATTCTACTATAAATTAATAAAATATTAATTAATATATAAATTAATAATTATTAATTTATCGATTAATTAATAACTCTTTTAATTAATAAATTTTGGTTGTCCCAAGTGTATTATTTTATAGAGTTTCTTGGTTCAGTTCAATCAACCACTCTGCCTGTTCAACCAAGAGCACAAGAAAACAGGTCGGTTTAATTTGCAGTGATCCAAATTTACCGTTAAAAAAAAAGTATCATTTTTATCCATGCTCTAATCACCTGTACTCATATAACATTTTCCCTATTAAAACTCCATTGTATAATTTCCTTTACGTTAGAAATAATTCGTTCCATGACCAATTTTTTTAAGAACCAAAAGATTTCTAATTCAACTTTTCAAGGAAGGAGTTGGGTAAATGCACAGACATTTTCAAGGAGGTTCCTTGCTTTTCCTAGCAGGCTGGCGTACTTAATAATTACTTAATTACCAATATACTTGTAAATTTCTACGAAGGTTGACGTTCACGCTGACTCAAAAAGTTAGATTATATCCTTCTGTATAAATCATTGAATGGATGTTATTTCTTCTCACACAACTCAAGCCATTTCAATTTCGATTCATTCAAATATACATATTAATCGCCCTTATTTTGGTACTCAAGATATTAAAATCAGTTTTTTCTTCTTCGGCAAACCTATACACCCACAAATCTACTCTTAAGTATTACACGAATGTCTATTACGGGACTAGAACCCACCCCACTTGACGGGCCAACACTTTACTATACTCCTTCGTATCACCAGGCAACAAGCTCTTTGGTATTAAAAATCAGCCGCCCCACCCAAATCCTCTTGTCATATAATTGCACTTAGGTTTTTATCATTGTTAACTAAATGTGTGACTGTGCAGATGGACCAAACAGGTGTTCAGTTAACCCCATTACAACGTGCTGAGGATAACCACCAACCTCAGCAACAGGAGGAAATCAACAACATTCTTGTAACTTCACAAGCTAACCCAGGACTAAGAGATCAACCGAATTTACCTGCGCTGTCTGAAGGTATATTTGTTCCTTTACTGTTATTTTACGTCAAATTTACCACTCGTTCGTTTTAAATGGCCAGCTTAATAATTTAAGCAAAAACAACTTTTCCTGAGTTTATTTTCTAGAAAATTTAGGAGTGAATTTTTAGTTTTCATAAATTTAAATTAAGAGTGACCTGCCGAAAATAGGTGATGAGATCCTTGAGGAAGGACTCTTAAGCCAGCAGCATCCAGAGGAAATCAACAACATTCCATTAGCTTCACAACCTAACACAAGACGACGAAAACCAGACCCTAGTCTAGTTGATGGTATGTGATCTGCTATCCATTTACTAATTTGAGGCTAGTTTCCACACCACGTTTACGTCGATTTAAAAGGGATCCTAGTGTCCTACTAATCCTACGCCACCCCCAAACTCAAAAGTTCTGTTTGACGAAAACTCAAACAACTGTTTAATGGTAGGGGTTATGACACAAGCCCTAATATTCAAACCACCATTCGATGAATCCTCAAATGGCCGTTTAAAGGTAGGGGGCTATGACACAAGCCCTGACCTTCAAACGTCCGTTCGATGCAACATCAAGCGGCGGTTTGGAAACTATGTAGGATTATAGGTTGTCAATGACGTAAGCATAGCAGGCCCCTTTAAAAGAAGGTATGATGCCCTATAGCTCCAAATTTTTCTCTGTTTTAAATACTCAACCTAATGCAAGCATACTTAAAGAGGCAATTAGTTTCCAGTTCTGATATATAATAATTTCAAGGCTTCTAAAAGCAACACCATTTTTTTTCTCAATTTGTAAAAAAGTGAACTTTCTCGTTCTTATTGATAAAAGAGATAATTTATGTCTCCCTAGTCTCCAAATTGTCAAATTCAGGACCTTTGGTAGTATTCACTTCTAGTTTTGATCTCCCTAAAACTAAATTTACAGCATGCTTGAAGTTAACATGTTAAACCAAATTGAAGGATACAAACCAGCCATATGCAATAAAACTGAGGCTTACTTTTAGTGAAAAAAATACTGAGATGATTGGGGTACTAACTATTTGCATAACTGGAACTTCTTTGAAGGACCTAGAGAAAATTACCTCAAAATTGGTGTTCCTCTATATGAAGCATCAATAAGATGTAACTGGAAAGCTGCCAAAGCCATTCTTGATACGAATCCAGAGTTGGTAAGGTATAGTATCACTGATCATGGGGAAACAGCGCTTCATGTAGCGGCATCTGCAAAAGGTGATCCTAAAGATATGGAAGACTTCATAAAAAATCTTGTGGGGATGATGGAAGAAGAAGAGTTGGCACTTGAAAATGAAAATTGCAACACTGCTCTCTATTTAGCAGCTGCAGCTGGAAACTTCGAAACGGTTAAGATTCTGGTGGAGAGGAACAGGATCTTACTGACAATCCCTGGCGCTAAAGAAATGTTGCCACTGTATGCTGCTGTCTTGTTTGGAAATTATGATGTTGCAAAGTATCTTTATGAAAAATCAAAAGAGTTGTGTGGTGATGATGGTTGGACAGATCAAAATCGTGGCTGGCTTCTTCAAAAATGTGTCGAGAATGACATGTTTGGTAAGCAATTTAGAATCTACTTATTGTACCTGCACGCTTTAGCTTTTTTCTATATATTCGTCGATCTTAAGGTTACGTACACCTTAGATGGGATCGGACAATATCTAACATAATTAATAGGTTAACTCTAATCAAGTTATCCTACGCACGAACTCGGGTTTTCTTTTTTATTTATGTTTTATAGTTAAAAAAGGGTTAAAAAAATTACACCAATCTTGAGTTTGGTAGGAGTTAAATTACTGATTAAGTGTTAATCAATAAATGAAGGTTGTCTCAATTACTCAATATAAAGAAAAAACTTTATGCTTTCATCTTCTTCCTTTCTTTGTTGGCATTGTTGCTTTTGTTGTAACATTCATGCCTCTGTTGTTTATCATAATTTGTGTAGTATATTACTTTTCTGCTGTTCTTGTGTACATCACTCACATTCTTGCTTTCTTGTTTATGCTATCATTGTTGCTTTTCTTGTAACATTTTCCCTAATGTGAAATCTTTTTCAGATATTGCACTAGCGATGGTGAAAAAGTACCCAAAACTTGGTAGTGGAAGTGTACTAGCAGTTTTGGCTCGAAAACCAGAAGCATTTACTGAAACACGATCTAATATCATTGAGAAGGCCATCAAATTCAGTAAGCATCTCTACTTACACGTTAATTCTCTCATAAAAAGCACATGTTAGATCCAACTTCGTAGCGCATCACATTGTTTACTCGTTAGTATTTGGTAATTATCCTCAATTTGACTTCTTTTCCATTTATTGCTTTTAGTTTTTACATGCATTGGTTTAAAGGAGGGAGCTTCTCAAAAGGAAAGTGATGCATTGCTGTTGCTAAGACTCATTTGGGGTGATATTGCCAAAAACCCCAAGAACAAAATTGATGAAATACTCAGAGGACCAGCAGATTCGATCAGGCAAGATGACAAAACTCTTTCTGGATGGGCCATTGCTACGCAACTTGAAGATCTCATTTCTGAGCATGTTGCCATAATGGAAGAAGAAATGAACAACATAATCACAAGGCATCCAGATTCGACTGACCAAGACACTGTAAATTTAGATCAAGCTCGACAACTACAAAAGCTTATATCTACACGTCTTAGGAACTTGCACGCTGAAACCCAGAAGATAATCGCACAGCCCCCTAATTCCATCAAGCAAGACAACCAGCCGGTTTCTAGCAAGGGAGATCAGGCTCTTGAACCACAAAACCTTATTTTCAAAGATATTGCTAACACATATGATGAAACCCGGAAGATATTCAAGAGCAATATTTCGTTGGAAGATCAAGTTCGCAAACTTGGAAAAGTCATTTTTGACCATATTCAGAAAATGCGTAAAGAAACCCTGAAGACAATTATCAAGGATACTCATTCTTCACGGGTACTGTTTATTGCTGCAGAAGTGGGCAATACTGAATTTTTAGTTGAGCTCATTCGTCAATACCCTGATCTAATATGGAAAGTAAATGATGACAATCAAACTATATTTCATATTGCTGTTAAAAATCGTCACGAAGGTATCTACAACCTTTTGTATGAGATAGGTGCAATGAAGGATTTGATAACTCCTCTTAGAGATTCAAAGGAAAACAATATGTTGCACCTAGTTGGGAAGATTGTCAAGCAAAAAAGACTTGAAGACGTGTCAGGAGTTGCTTTGCAAATGCAAAGAGAGTTATTATGGTTCCATGTACATCTACTCCTCTCCAATCTTATGGGATTCTTTTTTTCTTTCACAATTAAGTTGTATAGCCTAAAGAAAGCAGTTAATAACTATTTAAATTTGTTTGTGTTACAGGAAGTAAAGAATATGATTCCTCCTTCTTATAGAGAACGGAAGAACGAAGATGGTTTAACACCACATGAGTTATTCAGAATGGAACACAAAGAATTGGGTACACAGGGTGAGAAGTGGATGAAAGGAACAGCTACGCGATGTATGGTTGTTGCAGCGCTTATTGCTACCATAGTATTTGCTGCAGCTTTTACGGTCCCGGGTGGTTATAGTCAAACCAATGGTATCCCTTTCTACCATTCAAAAGCAACATTTATGATATTTGTTGTAGCCGACGCGATTTCTCTATTCTTGTCTGTTGCTTCAATTTTTATCTTTTTATCCATCCTCACATCTCGTTACGCTGAAAGTGATTTCTTGGAATCGTTACCAAGAAAGTTGATTTCAGGCATCTTAACTCTTTTCCTATCTATTACAACCATGACGGTCGCTTTTGGTGCCAGCTTTTTCGTACTTTATCATAAGGGATTGTTATGGATGCCAATACTCATATGTGTGTTTGGAGTCTTGCCAGTCCTCTTATATGTATATCTGCAAAAGGGTTTGTTTTTCGATGTAATTCGTTCCACGTATGGTTCTCGGTACCTTTTTAAGCCTGAGAAACATGTTCTTTACTATAAAAACCCTAAGGTGTAAATCCTGTCGTGTCGTTATCTTATTGTAATGGGTTTGTTTAGTTTTTTTTTTTTTTTTTTTTTTTTTTGTAAAATGGTTGTAATGTCATATAGATTATGTTATCTCCAAATATGTTTTATTAGAATACTTCTTGTTACGTTTATAAGTCAAAAATCTTGTGACTTTTATGGTGCTCACTTATGGTTTGATATACACCAATTGAATATAGGTGAAACCAATTCGGTAGCTATCTTGAACCAAATGTTCATGCTACGTACCTCACGAACCGACGCAAACCAAATCGACCATATTATACCAACGAAACATATTATATCTTGGTTTGGTTTCTACATTCTAGGTTTTTTTAACGACAATTTTTTTCCACCTTTACCTTGCACTTGCAAGGATTTGAACCCACAACCTCACATTATATATATATATGGAACCCATTAAGTGGAAGTTACCTTTGAAATCGATATCCACCGTTAGATCTTGCTGAGATGAAATCTGGGCCGTTTAAACTCACTAAAATAACCGCTCTTGTGGCGGTTCCAAGAGGTTATGGTTGGTTTTTGTATCTGGTGGTTACCTCCATCTTTTGATACCCACTATCTCCATAACTCAACCACCTAAATGTCACCTTTAACCGTTATGAGAATTGATTTGAAATATTAATTAAAGGTGGTTACTTATTATTATATATATTATAGACAGTGCTATCACTTTTAATCATCATCGTCAAATCTCTCTCAGGTTAAATCCTAGCCACATAAAGTCATCAAAATAACTGTAAAATAGGCAGTTGAGAGAGGTTATGCACTCTCACTCTCTTAAAATCCAACAGTTACCGTAAACTGAGGACAATTTTTGCAATCAATTCTGTAACTCCTGCAGTTTATTACAACCACGTACCCCACGTATGCAAATGACAACTACCTCCTCTGCGAACCTTATATAAACAAAGGAATTGTGAAATTGGAGAATGTCATAGTGATCCCTCATTCTTCTTAACTTTCGACCGCACATGAGGGTTTCTACAAATGCATCAGGGTTGGGCCCTGCCACTTGATCTGCCGTTTTTGGTGGCTTTTTATTAGTCCTAATCGAAGTCTGTTTCTCATGATATGCAACCAGGCTCGAAATTTGATCCTTCTTCATCGTCGACTTTGGTTGATCCATATAAAAATCGGTATGTGTAGTTGTGTACATGGTTAATTGACAAAGTTGTTTGTTTATCTGTGTGTATTGACTCCGTTTATGCTATCAGTAATTGATGATTGTTGGTTTGAAGCACTTGTAGACCATCGGCGGATTTACAGGGGGACCCTCTGGCCGGCCAAATCTACCGCATAGAGTATACCGGAGCAGGCAACAAGAAGGAAGAAAAAAATGAGCTTGATCCTCTCAATTATCTTAGACAAAGTGGCTAAAGTTAAAAGAGAAATGGAAACTTTATACTCAATTTCTGGCCAATGTTAGTGGCACGGTGTGTCGAAGTTGTTTGGTGAGTCCAGAGTCGGTGAGATGAAGAGAAGCAGAAGAGACTGCTGATGACGATAGGTCATTATGCTTTATGGGCCATTTTTTAAAAGCCCATCTTCATTTATCAAACAAACCCAGTAAAAGACCTATTTTTATTATTTTCTTTTAACTTACTAATTACTAATTAGGGGCTTTTGACTTTCTTCGTGAATGCTATGAGGTACGAATTAGTTTATCTTTATTTGTTGTTTAATAATTAGTTTTTAATTTGATTTTTTATCTGTATTTGTTGTTTAATAAATTAGTTTTTAATTTGATTTTACATCGTTGAATTATCCATTAGTTTTAAATATGAGGTACAAATTAGTTTATCTTTATTTGTTAGTTACTAAATTAGTTTTTTTCTTAAATATGAGGTACGAATTAATTTATCTTTATTTGTTATTTACTAAATTAGTTTTTTTTTCGTTTGATTCTACATCGTTGAATTATTGTTAGTTTTAAGTACGTGGTACTAATAGTTTATCTTTATTTGTTATTTAATAATATTAGTTTTTCATTTGATTTTACATCGTTGCATTATTTTTTAGTTCATATATAATAATAATAATAATAATAATAATAATAATAATAATAATAATAATAATAATAATAATAATAATAATCCGACAGGTGAGGCAAGATAAGTTATGGTTTTGTTATTTACCTTACTTATGGTATCTTTTTTTTAATTTATACATATTCGATTTCTTTCTTCTTAATTACAAACTGTTACCTTTGTGTAGGTGCTTGGAGTCGATATACATCGAGGTATTATTTCAAAAATGGTTTCTTCAACATAAATAGTTAGATTTGATGCATTATTAGATATGCATATGGCACATTTGAGCAAAATTATCATGCCATCAGTGACCTTATGGGTTGCCTTATGCCCTTATGACATAAGTATCCTATCAAATTTCAACTGCTAACCTTCAAGGTTACCATTTTAGTAAGTGGGTCATGGTTATCACTTTTAGTAAACGGGTCAAGAATCAACTATTTTATTAAACAGGCCAAACTTGTCATTTTTTTAGTAAACGGGTCAAATTTATCATTTTTAGAAAGAAAAAAAAATACTTATGTAATTTGATGAGTTCATGTGATATATGTAAAGGTAAATAAAATACCTAAGTAATTAGGGTATTGGTGAGTAGAAGAAGGGGAGAAGACGGTACGGAAGATGGTAAGGGAAGTGGTTTCTCTGTCTTCTAAGGTGTTCCTTGTCGGCGCTGCAAAAATAAAAATGG
Organism: Helianthus tuberosus; assembly: GCA_030545235.1. NCBI lineage: Eukaryota > Viridiplantae > Streptophyta > Magnoliopsida > Asterales > Asteraceae > Helianthus > Helianthus tuberosus. The sequence goes on from CM060431.1 coordinate 124,365,235, forward strand.
CGGTAGTCGAGGGAGGAGACTGCAGGCAGTGGGATAAAGACGCCTACAGAGACAATCAAGATTCAATGTACTCTACTATTTACTCCTTTGGGAGGGTACATAACTTCTATAATATTTTTGTAAGTTATTTTGTCATTTATGTCTAATGAACCAGTATTCAAGAGGATTGGTTAGATCAATAAGGAGAGAGGGTGATTGAAGCCGAACAACTGGTTTTGACAACTCTAAATTTTGAGTTAATTGTGCAGCATCCATATGCTCAACTTACATCAACTCTTGACAAATTAGGATAAAAGTAATGGGTTGGGTCGTCCCACAAATGATTGTTTTATTCATTGTTTGATATTTTGTAAATTTGTACAATGTTAATAGGATCCAATAATCTAAACTTTTTCAAAATTTTAGGAGGTTTTGTGCTTTCAGACACCATTTTTTATGTATTTTTTTTCTTAAGTTCTTTAAAGATTTAAACAATTCAAGACCTTTTATCTTATTTCAGGCACACGTAGTCTGAGCAACGAAAAAAAGCTGCTCATGATTGTCTATCAAGGTCTGGATTGATTGATTCCACATAAGATATATATAACATGTGACTTAAGGTGTTTATATAAACCTGGGTATAACTACACAATGTGTTGCCAATACAGTACATCTCAAATACAGATTGAGTATAACTACATAAAATGGGAGACTTTGTCAAGATTTTTCCAGAATACGAAGGTAGTAGAAAAAATGAAGTGAAATATTGTCTTATGTTTATTTATTTGCACTTTACTTTTGTTTTTAGCCACATATGTTTTTGTGATTATTACTATTACTATTACTATTACTATTACTATTATTATGATTATTATTTTCCGTATCATGATCCTATAGGTGGTGGATTGAAACCACAACTAATGTGATACATTGTTTGTGGGTCCACGTCATACGTGCTTGGTTCCGACCTGGTCGCTTAAGCGGTGAAAAGATGGAACCCCAAGTTGGACTTTTAAGGATTCCACCCAATTCATTTGTGAAGGTAAAAACTAAAAACAATATCACTGAAGTGTTGACTAAAATCAAAATTAATCGTGTTTTTTTGTGGGTTAATTGTAGAGATGTGTAATTTGCAGGCAAGTTCATGGTTCTTGCATAGTGTCACATACTTCCATGCATGTGTGCTTCATGGGCCCGTTACTGTGTCAAGGTAATTTTTTCTATTCATTTTGCATGAAAATGAGTATGAAAATGTTTTTTCCCATATATAACAATAATTTGATGATACTAAAAATAAACTTCAGCTGCATTCATTTTAGTTCGGGATGAATCATTTTGTTCCTGATTTTGAAACGGATGAAGACTACTTGCTTCCAAGATTCTTCAAGTTAGAAAAGGCACAAGAAATGAAACGATGTAATTCTTTTTATTGCTTTTAGTACTTTTGTTAGTGGTGATTTTTGTAGTGTTTGGATAATCTGTTGAGAATGAGTTTTTGTGGTTTGAAAATAAGAAAATGAAAAGTTAGATGGTTGTAACTTTTTTCAAAAAGGAGACGGAAAAGAAGAAAACGAGAAACAAACCGAAACACCATCAATATACATCTTTGTTTGTTACGTTGTTAGCGTACCCCGTCCGCCGGACGGGTATTAAACTAGTTTGTAAGGGGGGACACCATACCACTAGATCAATAGGTTATGAATTGACATTCTAGGTTTTATAAAGAAAAAGAACACATACTAGATTTTTGTCCAAAATATTATCGACCAACACAGGTTGATTCGTGATCAAGGTGTGAAACTTTAAAGTAGAAAGAAACAAAATTGAATGTAATCCTTAATTTGCTAACTCTACAAAATGAAAGATAACAAACTCTTAACTAACAGTTAAAAAAGTTACACTAACACCACCACGTACTTAGTATATAGGAAAAAAAACCAGGGAATATGTCACAGAATAGTAACCAAGTTTTAAAAGTGTTCTAATTAGGTCACTCGTATCGTTTTTATCCCAATTAGATAACTTAAAATTCAAATTGAGTCATCACTACCCTTAAAAAAACCTCGTCCACTTAATCAGTGTTGGATCACCCACTTTCACCATCTCCACATTGAGCAAGACATGCCCTTGTTCCATATTTTACCGCTTGAGACACTAGAAATTTCACACCACTTTGGGTGTTCGTCAAGATATCCGCAAGATTGTGAATTTTTTTTTTCCTTTTGGTTGGCCTAGCTTTTCATGCTTTTTTTTGAAAGCTTTTTTTTTTTAATGGGTGATCCACTAGTCATACTAGCGGATGTGGTGGTGATTATGCCCTTCCAGGTGGCTTTGGCTTTGAGGATGTGGGCAAAGTGACTGGATTCGCTAGTCAAAATAGTGGATGTGCCGGTGACAAAGAGGACGGGGAAAAACTGTAACTTTCATTCATCGTGAACCCCTTCACATTTACAAACCCTGCACCTGAATGGCTGAAAATTAACTCCACCATAGACATAACAAGGTAAGAAATGAATATTATCCCCGAATCCTTCAAAACCATCTTCACATGAAAAAAACTTTGCCTCAATCACCCTGACTCTAATCCTACCACTTGCAGTAATACTTGTTTGTCACACATTCTTACACAGAATCCAAAAGAATCAACATGACCACGTGCTCAAATTCACATTACTGACTCCTTTTTTGAACTGATGTACTTTCACTATCCTCTTCTTCTACCATTTATTAGTTACTAAACAATTTATACTAATGATAATTATTTATTTTTACAAATTTTATATATAACGTTAATTATACATTTGTATATATATATATATAGAGAAACGGGATCAGGAGAAAACGCTCAAAAGTGTGAGAACGGTGAAAACGCATCCTGGCCCAACACATGTCACGCGGCATAGAGAATGGCGGAGGGGTTTTTTTGTCCTTTTATCTTCTGCTTTTCTAGTTCCGCTTTTCACAATATTGTTTTATTTTTGGGGTTTAAGGTTTTTGGTGTTAACCAAATTCAATAATAAATGTCGTTTAATGGTTTCATTGTATTAACATTTTGGCGTTTATGGCGTTTTTCAAATCGTATGCCATTGGAACCCCAGGGGTCAGGAAATCTATCTGAATGCGTTTTTTCAAGACGTTTTAAACAAGATGGCCCATTGTTCTATTATTTTTTTATACATTTTGGCGTTTGTGGTATCTTGGCGTTTTACAATTGTAAAATTATATTACAACCAGAGGGAAAAATTAGAAGCGAAGAAAATAAATTAAAAATCCTAATCAGATCTCTCTTCACAATCTTCACTGTCATCAGTCTCTCTCTTCTTTAATACTACAAGATCACTGTCACCAAATATATGGCGTTTTATGTAAAACTTAACAAAACCATTGGTTTGATTATTTTGTCTGCTCGTCTGTTGAAGTGGCTTTTTGTGGATGTTTAGGGACATAGATCTATGACTTGTGGGTGGGTTTTTCGTTTTTTCTTCATCTTGATCTTCATCTTTATAATCATCCACTCTTCAGTGTCATTGATCTCTTCTCCTCATCCAAGTCTTATTCAAGAACAAAGAACACAAAATGACATTTGATTGTCATCAGTATCTTTTTCTGGAAGATTTATCCATCTCATGCAGCAAAATCTTACTGAGTTACTCCCCTCAGCTAACTAACAATCTATTCAGTAAAACTTCACGAAGAACAATACTGAATATCCAAGAAAGCATATTAGCCATCTTTGATATTTTTTAATTTTTTGGCGTTTTACAGTGAGTGGTATTTAGTAGTATTTGGCGTTTGTTTTTTTTTTTATTAAATGGAAGTTGCTGAGAGTTATTATTTTATAGGATTTCTTTTGGCAGCGTAGGTTAGGCGATGCATTATTTATTATAATAAACTATTCGTCGTTTCAATACTGTTTGTAATTATTGTTTTTTATAAGCTTTTATCTCTGAAGTCTGTAACACGTCCCGTCTTTCAAGTTTGGCGTTTTAGATTCTAATACGATAAATTTTCCGTCTCTTTATTTTTACTGTTTTGTAGTTACTGTTTTTAGTTACATTTTCAAGTTTGGTTTTTTTTTTTTTATTTTTTTTTTTTTTGGTTTTTTTATAATACTTTTCCAAATTAATTTTATTATAGTTTTTGAGTTTTTTGGGCGTTTTACGGCATGAGAGCGTTTTAACAAGCATTTGGCTGTCTGGCGTTTTTATTATATACGTCGTTTTTATTATATAACAATCAACTGAAAAAGACAATTAAAAAAAGAATATATAAATAATTGATCTTCAAAATCTTCACTGTCCCCAGTCTCTTTCTTCTTTTTTAAATCATCTTAACTGGTTGGTTCGACTTTCGTATGATTCATTTTGTTTTTTTGTTTTTCAAGTAGTTTTTTTGTCACCGTTTGGAAGCACAAAGTCTGACATCAGCATCTTTTTCTTGAAGATTTGTCCATCTCATGCAGCAAAATCTTATTGAGTTTACACCCTTCAGCCAACAATCTTGAATTTTCCAATGAATGATGTTTGATTTTTTTAATTTTGGCGTTTTACCGATAAAAAGAACGTCACTAAATAAAAGCACCTTAAACCTCAAAATTTGATCATGCTAAAATCAATAATGTTTTGCTGTATGAGATGGACAACATTGTAATCCTCGGTTAAGAAAGATAACTGACAATGTTGTCCACCCCATACAACTAGACTTTATTGACAACAAACCTCAATAATGTTTTTGTATGTTTTGGCGTTATAAATTAGATGGAAGTTGATGATAAAGTCAATAAGATTTTACTCAATGAAATGGACAATATATTTCCTCACTTAAGGATTTTTGTCCATTACTTTGAGTGAAACCTTACAGACAACCAAACTGAATTTCAAATAAACGTTTTGGTTTAGAAGATGTTTGATGTTTGGGTTTTTTGGCGTTTCTAAGACGAATGGTATATATTAAATATGGCGTTTGGGGTTTTGTGTGTGTTTTTAATTGAATGTCTGTGTTAATGCACTTTAGGTGATAAGTGCATGCCTTCCAATTTGTAGGGTCTTTATTGTACATGTATTGAAACTTAGTCCAAGTTTTAACCTTGGACATTTTGTCCAAGTTTTAGGCTAGCCTTTTGTCTGAGTTTTGTTTAGGACAAAAGTCTGAGTTTTGGGTAGTTGTTTGTCCGGGCTTTCTAGTTTGTCTTGAAAGTCCGGGGTTTGCCTTGTATATATACCTTTATGTGGAATAGACAAGGTGGCGATTCTGTGTGAAATTCTGTGCACCTAACCCTAATCATTGTGTGTGTTTTGTCTGACGGCTACTGTGTGTGTGTGACGTCATTCATCTTCCTCATCAAGAATACTCAGTGTATTCTTGATTTCTCTCACAAATCTTTGCATTCTAGTGTTTCATCTACAGTGGTTGATCATCAGGTGGATTCCGCACACCTGTTGGTTGGATTAGCTAAGTGAGATCTTGGATTAGGAGGCCGTACAAGTGGTATCAGAGCAGTGTGCTCATACAACTGTAGGTGTTTCTTAGTTTGAAGGTTTTTATGAGAAAAGTTCAAACTTTGATAGGGTTTAGGGAGTGTTTATTGAGTTTTTGTGCTTTATTCATGATTCTTCATTCATTTCTAGTGATTTGGCGATGGATTTTGAGTAGTTTGGTGATTTTTAGTGTTAATCTTCATCTGGGTTTTTACAGGGGTTTTAGTTTTTGTTCTTACAGTGTTTTAGGTTGAAAAAGATTCTTAAGTTTGATCTTTGGAAGCATTGTCCGTGGTTTAACTTTTGTGTTTGTGTTTCCGGGGTATTGTTGAACCAGTGTGAAGTCACATTGGGGAGATAGTCCGGAGATTGGTTACTGGATCTGAGTTTTGAGAAACTCTTACTTGTTCTGAGTTTCAAATCTCAACTCCTGTCCGATTTTTAGCTCCTCTCCGATTTTTGAATCCTGTCCGAATTTTATATTTTCTTAGGTGTTCCGAGCTTAATATACAATAGTTCATCCGAGTTTCATTGTGTCCGAGTCTTACCTTAGTTTCTTCAGTGTCCGAGCTTTTTGTTTTCCTTCATTAGGTCCGTGAGATCTAAGTGTGTGTCCGAGTTTCTTTACACACATTGAATCCGAATTTTCTTCACACATTGAGTCCGAGCTTTTCCAACACATTGAGTCCGACTTTTCTATTGAGTCTGAGTTTTATTCACACATTACACTATTGTGAGTCCGACTTTTCTTCAAACATTGAGTCCGAGTTTCACTTTGTTTAGTGTCCGAGTTTCTTCATTGGTGTAGTTTAATTAAGTCCGAATTTTAAACATTCCACTTTGAGTCTGAGTTTAAGTCTATGCCTGTTAATCCGAGTTTCAACACCACATTGAGTCCGAGTTTCTCTTTACACTTCCATTAGGTCCGATTTTTTAACTTGTCCAAATTTTTAAAATCCCTACTGTCCAAATTTTTAATCTTTCTTTTGGTCCGAGTTTCTTTATATTATCTTAGTGTCTGAGTTTAATTCTCTTAGTGTCCGAGTTTTAAGTATTGTTCTTCCTGTCCGAGTTATACAATTCTACTTGTCCGATTTTTAAAACTTTAGTGTTGTGTCCGTGGTTTGTGTGTCATTTCAGGTTTTGATCCGGGTTCTACACTCTGTTAATCTCTCAAACATTGCACTCCGTGTTTTCTCTCCGAGTTTTGGACTTGGAAGCTCTCTGAGTAACTCTTTTGCTTGGAAACCTACTGTTAACCTTCTGTGAACTTCTATTTCATTCAAACATTGTTCAAATGGCGAACAATCTTACTGCAATGGTTCAGAATCTCAAACACAATGCTGAAGTGGGGAGTAACGACAAGCCTCCTCTGTTGATTAATGAATTGGATTTCCCAGAATGGAAGGATCGGTTTAAGAGGTATGTTAGAGCAAAAGACATCAAGATTTGGTTGTGTATCGTTAAAGGATGTGGAGCTACTCCAGTACGTACGTTAACGATTGATACTTATTTGGCACTCACTGACGACCAGAAGAAATTTTATGATTGTGAAGAGAAAGCTATGTCAATGATTACGATGGCTATGACACAATCTATACTTCACACTTTTCGTAAGAGAAGTAGCTCGAAGGAGTTGTGGGATAGCATGATCGAGCGCTATGAAGGAAATGCAATGTACAAGAAACGACGACTCGAACGTTTGAAGACTCAATTCGTTGTGTTTAAAGCTTTAAGAAATGAATCATTCGATGACACGGTAAATCGATATTATCATCTGTTGAGCGAACTTGATCGGAGTCAAGAAGGCATCTACACTGAATTTGAGAAAGTTGAGAAGTTTCTGAATTGCCTTCCCAGATAATGGAATATGTACACCGCTTTGATTAGAGAAGGTGTTCTCTATGAGGAGCTTTCATTGGAAGAAGTTGTACAAAAACTGAAGGGTTATGCTTGGAATATGGAAGATCAAGCATCTGATTTCGAGAAGATCCAAGATCCTCAGTTATATAAAGCCTCAAAACCGACGGATAAGGGTAGTAATGGAGTAAACGGTGTTGCCCTATATTCAGAGAATGAAGTTCCTGCAAGTGAACACGCCTTTATGAGCAACAATGTCAGTTCAAGTGGAACAACAAATTCCAATCAAGGAATGTACTCTTCTAGTGGAGCACAGAAATCTCAAGGAACAAGCTTGAACATTCCAAAGGTTGATGCAAGCTGCTTAAAGTTGATTGAAGAAAACATGAGCCTTTTGGCGTCCTTCATGACTGCCTACGAGAACTTCTGTCTTGGAAAGCTCGTTGAACCGTCAAGTCTCGATGAGGACTTTGACCAGATAGACCAAGACGAAATGGAAGAACTTGATCTACAACTCAATATGGCACTCTTAGTCTGTAGAGCGAAGAAATTTCTGTTGAGAACGGGTAGGAAGTTCATAGGAGGTCAGACAAAGACTCGAATGGGAGTCGACATGTCAAAGGTGAAATGTCACAACTGCGGCATCTACGGGCATTTCGCACGTGATTGTCGAAAGCCGAAAATGGAAAGATCTGACAGAGAAAGCAACTCTCGAGGAAGCAATTCAAGACCTCACAACAATGCATCAACTGCTACTTCTAACTCAAGTACTCGTCCAAGTGGTTCTGAAAATCTTACACCCTCGACAAACAATGCTATGGTGGCTCAATCTTTACAAAATGTGACTGAGCCTTACGACTGGGGTTGTGCATTGGAAGACATTTCAGGAGCTATTGTGTCACAAGCCTTTATAGCTGAAATTGTCAACGAAGAAGTGTGTGAAGAGATTGTCGAAGAGACTAGCATTGAGGAACTTGCGGTTGTAGCTGAGGTTCTTGGGGAAGAGTTGGATTCGGGCAATGTGGTTGAGAATGAAGATAACTTGAATGAAGAGTCTGTTGAGAAGTCTAACAAAATAGAAGATGATGAAAAAGGAGAATGCTTTGAGTTCAACATCTCCACAGCTGAAATGCAGCAATTTGCGGATGCAGAAGCTAAAAGGTTGGAAGAAAAATCCGGAGATAACGAAGCGTGTGCATTCATGGCTGGCATTGAGGTAAAATCATCTTCTGTAGATAAGCGATGTGCTAGATATGTTGAGTTTGTCACCAAGATCGATAGATATGCACTTCATAATACAAACTTAATTGCAGATTTAGAAAAATCCAGAGAACTCATTGCTGTGTTGTCTAATTCGGATAAAGAACACCGAATTAAGATAAAAGCGCTGAAAAATAATATCTCTGAATTTGAGAGACTTGTGGCTCAGGGAACTGTTAAAATTCAGGAATTAAAATCTGAACTTGAAATGAACCAAAATTGTGTTTTGGAAAAGAACAAAATCATTTTGGAAAAAGATAATCTGATTTTAGACTTGCAACGAAAAATTGAGAAGTTCGGGGATTCATCTGAAGTGATGAATTTCTGTATTAACAGCCAACGTCTCAAAGAATCTGAGGAAGAAATGTTTGGCATCGGTTATAAGAAAGTGCCTCCTCCGGTAAACCATAATTATACATCGATGCCAAGCATTGATCCTGAATTGGCAAATTTTGTGCCAAAGACCCCTCTGACGGTTGAACCGCAAAGTGAGTCAGAAGCTGAGCCAGATGAGGCTTCTGACTCAGAACAGTCGAAGGTGAGTGAAGTTACTAAGAAAAATGAGCTAACTTTTGATAACATTGAGAATTTGATAAGCAAAAAAATTTTGGAAATTTTTAATCAAGTTCAAAATGCGAAGTCAAAACCAAAGTCACGTGGGAAACCCAAAAAGAATTTGAAAAATATCCCTAAAACTGAATTTGTTAAAGGGGAAGATTTTATCAAAGAAGAAGAGAAAATCGAAATAGGTTCAAACTCTCAGTTTGTGAACCAAATTTTGAAAAATCCCACTAACACCTCATCATCTTCGACCAGTCATGAGGAACGTCCAAAGAATGCTGCGAAAGTTCGCAAATGTTATAAGTGTCGTGGGAAAGGACACTTAGCAGCAGATTGTCCAGATGACAAGGGTAAATCACTTGTTGATCCTGATCAGAAGAAACCTTTTGTTGAAAAACCACAAAATGAAACAGTTAATGTTGAAAAGAAAAACGGTAAAAATCAGAAGGTTGAGAAAAACAAAGTGATTAAACAAGAAGTAAAACCAGTCGTCAAAACAAATGTTAAATCACAAAAAAATCAGGATCATGGGGAGAAACCAGTTGTTATAAATCGTGGTAAAGGATCGGAAAGTTCATCTCAAAAGCATGATACTCGTGGGAAAACCCCTCACAGACGACAAAATCATGTTACTTTCCAAACACATGAGAATGACCAACGTTCTGGAGGTTCGAGCAACAACAATGTTAGACCTCATGCACAGAACAGATTCGTGAATGACCGAAATGCGTCACCCCCCGATTTCCAAATCAAAGACAGCATTCGGATAATCATCCACGATCATTCTCAAGACACGATGATGTTCCTAGATTTGGTAGGAATTTTGAGCCACCCAGGAATCAAAATTACGGATACCAAAACTATGGAAGCCGAGATTATGGAAACTCTGGTTATACCAACAGATCGTCAACTCCGTATAATCCACGGTTTACGGGGAGTCATTCCAACAATTTCCGAAATGGAAATGGAGGACAAAGAGGCGATGATGGTTATTTCAAAGAGTTTTCTTATGTTGATGAATCGGGACGACCCAAGACCATCATGGCTTGGGTCCCACACTCTAACTAAATTTTCTTGTTGGGGAGTGTAGGAGCAGCTGGAGAGAGCTATCTATATTTGGTATATCGATAGTGGCTGTTCCAGACACATGACAGGAAATAGAGAGTTTTTGAACAATTTTAAACAAATTCGTGGTGGTTATGTGAATTTTGCCGGTGAGAAGGGTGGTTACATCACCGGTGAAGGTTCGGTGTCAAATGGAAAAATCACGCTGCATAAAGTGAACTACGTTGAAGAACTGAAGCATAACTTGATGTCGGTTTCTCAAATTTGTGATAACAAGTACACGATGTTGTTCACTGATAAAGCTTGCTTCGTTTTGTGTCCGGGATTTGTTGTTCTTGAAGATTAGATTGTTATGATGGCTCCAAGGGTGAATAACACATATGTCATGGATATGCGCCCGTTGGTTAACTCGTCTGCTCCAGTGACATGTCTACTTTCGAAGGCGACTGAAGATCAATCGTATCTCTGGCATAGGAGAATGGGCCACGTGCATCTGCGAAAAATGAACCACTTAGTGAAAAACAACTTAGTGTTGGGGGTTCCTTTACGTAGTTTCAATATGCACAACAAATGTGAATCATGTGAAAAAGGAAAAATCAAACGAAAGCCTCATAAACCGAAAACAGTTAACTCAATCCAAAAACCACTTGAATTGCTTCACATGGATCTTTTCGGCCCAATCCATGTTGCTAGCATTGGTGGGATGTCTTATTGCCTAGTTGTCACTGACGATTTCTCACGATACTCGTGGGTATTTTTCTTAAAAACAAAGGACCAAACTGCTGGTATTTTAAGAGACTTGTTCAAACAACTTGAGAAAAATTATTCACTTCCTGTTAAGAAAATCCGAAGTGACAACGGCACTGAGTTTAAAAATCATTATATGGATGAGTTATGTCGGGAAATGGGAATAGTTCATCAGTTCAGCGCTCCATATATTCCTCAACAGAACGGAGTTGCAGAACGGAAGAATCGTACCCTAATTGAGGCTGCCCGAACTATGCTTTCTGAATCAAAATTGCCAATTTTCTTCTGGGCCGAGGCTGTAAACACTGCATGTTATGAGTTAAATCATGTGCTTACGGTCAAAAGAGAAGATAAAACGTGCTATGAATTGCTTGAAAACAAGAAACCAAACTTATCTGGTTTTCAACCTTTTGGGATCAAGTGTGTTATCAAACGCACCAAAGATACTCCTAAAATGGGGGAAGTTGGTGAAGTCGGGTTCTTTTTGGGTTATGCCAATGGAACTCCCAACAAACGCGTTTATAACGTTAAGAAGTGTACAGTGGAGATCGTGTTTGATATAACTCCTATGAGTTACGATCCTCCACCGTCCGAATTCGGTCCTAAAAGTGGTTACGATTATGATAAATTATTTGATTCATTTGATCTTCCTGATGTTTCAGAAGAAGATTCGGAGGTTGTATACACACATCTTGTCAACAAAGATGAAGTGGATGCGAGCTGGAGAGCAAGTATTCCTACTAATGTGTCTTCGAATGTTCCAGTCGCTGATTCTTCGATCGTAAACGAAGTTGTTGCTGAGCAGATCCCCAATGCAGCTGCTCAAACTACAAGTGGTGATCTTTACGTTGATTTTTCAGCATATCCAAATGTTAATGCGTCTTCTGGAAATGATCAAGCTTCTAGTAGTAATGCAAATGCTGAGGGGGAGATTCGATCAAATTTGGGAAACAATCTTCAAGCTCCGGCAATCCCAGTTCCAAGAACAAATATTCATCATCCTGTTGATAATATTATTGGGAATCCAAATGCGGGAGTGCAAACGCGAAGGAGTATTTCAGAGATGCAGTGTCTGTTCTCTGCTACCAAGAACGAAGAAATCTACAATCTTAGCCTACATGAATGTTTTATCTCTCAGATAGAGCCGAAGAACTATCAAATGGCTCTGAAGGATAATTCTTGGTATGAGGCGATGCAAGAAGAGTTAGCTCAGTTCGACAAGTTAAAGGTGTGGAATTTGGTCGATCTTCCAAAGGGCCAACATGCAATCAACACGAAGTGGGTTTTCAAGTGCAAGAAAGACGATAAGGGTGTTGTCGTCCGAAACAAAGCACGGTTGGTTGTTCAAGGCTTCAATCAAGAGGAAGGGATTGATTATACCGAAGTTTATGCACCAGTGGCAAGACTGGAAGCCATTCGTTTGTTTCTAGCTTTTGCTGCACACATGCGTTTCAAAGTCTATCAGTTGGATGTGAAAAGCGCGTTCCTTTACGGGAAATTGCATGAAACTGTGTATGTATCCCAACCACCGGGTTTCGAAGCTCCAGGATCTGACAACAAAGTCTATCTGTTGGACAAAGCTCTCTACGGTCTCCATCAGGCTCCTGTTCATATTGAAGAAAGGGGGATTGACTCCACACTGTTCATATTGAAGAAAGGGGGAGATTTTCTGATTGTACAAATTTACGTTGATGACATAATTTTTGGTTCTTGAAATGAAGAATTGTGTCGTGAGTTCGAGGCGGTGATGAAATCAAAATTTGAAATGAGCGCGATGGGCGAGTTATCCTTCTTTCTAGGTCTTCAAGTGAGTCAAGAAAAAACCGGGACGTACGTGCATCAGACAAAGTATGTCCACGAGATTCTCAAAAGATTTGGATTGGAAGATAGCTTACCCTATGACACGCCTCTCCCAACAAATCACAAGCTTTCACCCGATAAGGAGAAAGATCCTGAAGTGGATCCGACTCTATATCGAGCAATGATAGGTTCACTAATGTATCTTACTGCTTCACGACCAGATATTATGTTTTCTGTTTGTTTATGTGCCAGGTTCCAATCAACTCCGAAGGAGTCTCACTTGAAAGCGGTCAAGCGTATCTTCAGATATCTGAAAGGGACGCCTAAGCTTGGATTGTGGTATCCAGCTGAAGGTGGTCTGGATTTGCTGGCGTATGCTGATGCAGACTTTGGAGGGTGCCCGATAAACAGAAAGTCAACCTCTGGCGGCGCACAACTTCTTGGGAACCGTCTTGTCTCGTGGCAATGCAAAAAGCCAGTTGCCGTTTCTCTATCCACGTCCGAGGCCGAGTACATTGCTGCATCAAGCTGTTGTGCTCAGGTCTTGTGGATTCAGCAGCAAATGAGGGACTACGGTTTGAATTTTACTCGAACTCCTATTCTTGTCGATAACAACTCTGCCATTTCCATAACTAACAATCCAGTTAATCACTCACGCACTAAGCACATAGATGTTAGGCATCATTTCATTCGCGACTTTGCTGAGAAGGGTTTAATAGAAGTGGTTAGGGTAGACACCTTGGATAATCTTGCCGACCTGTTTACAAAGACATTCGATCGGGCTAGATTTGAAAATCTGGTCCGAATGATTGGCATGATCAACCCCGAGTAAAATGCTTTTCAAAACTCGCATAGAAACTTTATTTTATGTTTACTGTACAGTTCTTACCGCTTTCGAAAAAAAAAATTGAAAAACTCCAAAAATATTTTACTTAGTTGTAGGATAAACTTTAAGAAAAATACAAAAACATTTGAAAAATATAAAATGAAGTCGTGTTGAGATATAAGGGATATGATAGTACATCGGTTAGTCGTATCTGGTGCAGGATTATAGTAATATATAAAATTAACCGTTAACTGTAACAGCTTCATTATACGTGCTTCGGTAGGTTTTACGCGTCAATAAGAACCTGTTTTTGGTATATAAACATAATGAACTGCGTAACTTGTGTGGTACATCTCTCGGATATATGGTCTTGGTACCGTAATTTCGTTTGATAGATTGCCGAGGTTCTGAGATACGTGGTCTTTATGCTGTTTATCATCTGGGTATCATGGTTGTTTCTTTTACCGAAAACAACGGGGACGCAAGTCTAGATCTTCCATGATACCATACATACGTGTAAATATCATTCATTCGTGTATATAATACATGATGCATTCGACCTCAATAAGTGATAAACAATCACATGTCCCACAAAATATGTGATAATATATCACAGCTCTTATGCGGGAGTCAAGTTCGTCTCTTTGTCTGTACGATGGTACTAACATGTTCACGGACTTGCTCCTGTGCCCTCATGCATCTGAAAATCAAGTTCCTCATCAATAAGTGATTCTATCACATAGGGCTTGTTTTCAATTCTAAATAAGTGAGTATCTCACATCATTTTATACGTCAAACAGATGATAAATGGTATACTCACCAGTAAGATGAACTCTCGTGCATACCTTGATACGGAAGTATATTCTGAGGTGGGTAAACATAGTTACAATCAGTTATTAATACACTTAATCGCATATCTCGAAAACAGTGTTCGAAAGCGTGCTAGAGCTTAAGTGGACCACAATACCGTTGAACGTCTTGAACTGTTAATATCATTCTAAGAGCTTAAACTGATAAACTATGTTCTTGTGTTGGATACTAACAGTAAAACCGATATGATTCCTTTGCTCCGATTTCACAAAAAGATAATTAGTGTAAATACGTTCGTAGGTTTAATTTCTTTATTCAGTCAAAAATTCAAAAAAAAAAATCAAAAGGATTTTGCTTTCTTGTTTCTATGTGCGAGTTATCATTTTGAAAATTCTCTAAGGGTTGTGAACATTCTTTAATAAGGTGTTAAACATCAAGTTAGGTAATCTTAAAATAAGTCTTTTTGTATAAAAATCGGTCGTGCAAGATCCATCTAAGTGTGTGGGTAATCACGTCATTTTAAGGTGTTTCGGTAAATCTGCTTCCAAGTTGTGATATTTTTCCAAAAGTATAAGTTTTGAAGTAAGTTGTTCTGAATGATCGTGTTTTGAAATACAAATTATTAAATATTGGTTGTTTAATATTTCAATTGTTGATTCCGGGGTATTAGAATTATTTTTGGGATCCAGGTTTGGGCTGAGTATCTCCGGGGTTAAGATTCTTAATCCGGTGTTAAGTGTTTCAGGTCTGGATCGTTCATCACAAGATGGAAGATTTGAAGAAGCTGTGTGCATCTGGATCATTCATCTCAAGATGGAAGATTTGAAGAAGCTGTGTGCATCTGGATCTTTCATCTCAAGATGGAAGATTTGAAGAAGCTACGACGTCTGCCGTTGCATTCCTTTGAAGAAGATCAACCGTTAGCTGATCAATACATCAAAGTCGTGCAGTTCTGTGTGAAAAACCAGGCAGCGAGTACTCGAAGAAAGGATGAAGATCTCAAGACCAATGAAGACCATGCACTGATCAAGGGGGAGTTTGTTAATGCACTTTAGGTGATAAGTGCATGCCTTCCAATTTGTAGGGTCTTTATTGTACATGTATTGAAACTTAGTCCAAGTTTTAACCTTGGACATTTTGTCCAAGTTTTAGGCTAGCCTTTTGTCTGAGTTTTATTTAGGACAAAAGTCTGAGTTTTGGGTAGTTGTTTGTCCGGGCTTTCTAGTTTGTCTTGAAAGTCCGGGGTTTGCCTTGTATATATACCTTTATGTGGAATAGACAAGGTGGCGATTCTGTGTGAAATTCTGTGCACCTAACCCTAATCATTGTGTGTGTTTTGTCTGGCGGCTACTGTGTGTGTGTGACGTCATTCATCTTCCTCATCAAGAATACTCAGTGTATTCTTGATTTCTCTCACAAATCTTTGCATTCTAGTATTTCATCTACAGTGGTTGATCATCAGGTGGATTCCGCACACCTGTTGGTTGCATTAGCTGAGTGAGATCTTGGATTAGGAGGCCGTACAGTCTGAGATGTTGTATATATAGGATTTTTTTGGCGGTTTTTTAGGCGGGATTTTATTATAATTAAGTTTGGCGTTTTATATCTAACGGCGTTTTTAGTTAGAATGGTGTGTGCTATTTTGTTTGGCGTTTTATTTCATGAGATGAAGTTTTGTGTGGAGAAGTCAAAAGACTTTTTTACCCTTAATGAAGCGCGTCCACGTAATAAAATTGATGTTATTTACGAAAACGCCACCGCGCCAATCTAGTCCATAGATTGTTTTGATCGGACGATTCATAAGCGTTCTCACCGTTCTCACACTTTTCACCGTTTTCTCTAGATTCTGACCCTATATATATATATATATATATATATATATATATATATGAATTATTTAGTTATTTTTATCATAATTTTATAAATAAAAATAGGCTCGTGTAGGCTCACGATGAGTGAAGCTCGGGCTCGATAAGTAACATTACATCTATAAGCTTTAGGGTGGAGGAAGTGGTCACCATTTGGGGAGTGGTAAACTTATTCTCTAGCCAATAATGTCATGCCCCAAAATAATGCACACATATACGACATTCCTAATTTTTTACACTCATAGCATGCATCGGTCGATTAAGTACACCCCATTTTGCCTTTAAAACATCAAAAGCCCATTCTACGTCTTTTCTTGCTGCCTCGTGTTGCATCTTGAACTTCTTTTCTTTCACAATGTGAGGATACGGAAATGATTTAACAAACACGGACCAAGTAGGGTAGATTCCATCGGTAAGATAGTATCCATGCTTGTACAAGTGGTTGTTCACGTAAAATGGGCATTTTGGTGCAGTACCATTTCGTTGAGTAAGAAATAATGGAGATTGTTGGAGCACGTTGATGTCGTTTTGTGAATCTAGTGGACCACAAAAGCATGTCAAATCCACAAATCTTGAGAGGCCACTGCTTCGAGCATAACTGTCGGGTACCTGTGATCCCCCCTCAAATATTGTCCCCGTAACTCTGTTGGACACATTCTCCAAACAAAATGTGTACAATCAAGACTACCCAACATCCCAGGAAGGTGATGTATATTCTCATGAGCTTGATACAAGAGCGCAACGTCGTGGCTAGTAGGTCTAAGTAAGAACTCGGAAGCGTATAAATTACATACCGTTTCGCAAAAATTATATAGACAATCACGGGAAGTCCTTTCGACCATATTTAAATACTCTTCGTTCTCGTCTGGAGGGTTACCGGTTGCAAGTTGCTTAATCGCCGGCGTAACTTTTTGCATCGGTGTAAAACTCTTCTTCATTCTCGCGTCCACGGTCTCTTGAAACCACGAGTTATTAGCTTGCACATCACTCACAATTTTTAAAAACAACCTTTTCGACATACAAAACCTATGACGAAAAACCTCTTACTTGAATTTGGGCTCCTCGACAAAATAATCTCTCATAAGGGTTTCGTGACCTTTCTCTCGATCTCGACGGACATATTTCCTTTTTCTAGAAGTACCGTGTCTTCCAGTGCGCCGGCTTCCTTAATAAGATTTTGGAAAAAAATTAAACTACTATCGCTTGAGGAATAATCATCGTCTTCACTAATATCAAATGGAATGAATAGCGGTGGTATGTCATCCGCCATTATTTAGAAAATAGAAGTGAAAAATGGATTTTTAGGTTGAATAGAAGTGAAAAATGGAGTTGGATGGAGAAGAGAATGATGAAAAATGATGTTGAATGGTGTTGTTTATAAGGAAAAGTTGTAATTTTTTTTATAAAACGGCTAGTTCACTCAAACAATCATTCAAACACACCGCCCAAGCCTCTCACTGATCACCGAATTTGGGCCGGCAAAACATCACCGCGCGGCAAACTCCTATCTCCAATTGAGTTACCGAACCCACTCCACCCACCCTTAGTTTAAACATCACTAAATTTTTTTGTTGGTTTTATACTTACTCGTAGATAAGCTCAATTAACAATTCGAGACATTATTACAGTTATTCTCAGATTGATTCACAAAATTACAAATATGTAGAGATGTGAGTTATGTGACACATGGGGCAATAGTTTTTATAAAATTAAAAAATATACCAAAATGTGCACTTGGATCAATAAACCCACATCACGTTAGAGTATGTATTTCTACTTCAATTTCAGATTGATTCACTCTCAATCTGTAACTTACAGGTCCTCTTTTCACCATATTTAGCTAACAAAAAATACCTAAATCAAGAAATAGAAAAGGTATCCAAGAAGAATACTCCCTTAAATTGTTAGTTTGCGTGTATCAAGTACCCTCTATATTCAAAATAACTTGAGAGTTAACCAATGATATAGCCTGCAAGTATGAAACGATCTAATCCGAAAAGTGTTTTCTGAGGTCAACAAAAGTCACTGGTAACACCGCGGGGTGTGGGGGTTGGGGGCTTGGGTCGGCACGTGGCGGAGGTGGGCTCCACCAGTCCACATCCAAAAAAAGTGGGGTGTGGAGGGGGTGTGGTCAGGCGGCGTTGGGGTGCCACGTGGCACTAATTTTTTTAATTAAATCATAGGATTAAACTAATTTTAAAAACAACTATTTTTTATATTAAATAACTAAAATAAAAAATACATTACATCACCAAAATCCTTTGATATTCTTAAAAATAAAATTTTACTCATACGAAAACGACACTTAAACATTTTTTCATCATACGTTGGTTCGGGTGACAAATAATCGCTTACCAGCAAATCGTTTGTCGTTTCGCGTTCACGAACAATATAGTTCATCCGTTTGGGTTGGTGTTGGGAAGTCCCTTCATCTGAATCTTCAACGATAGCTTTCAGGACTGTCGCCACTGTTGATAATGATATTTATGCCCTGTTGTTCGATGAGGATGACAAATCATAACTATCAGACGAATCGCTTGAACTTGAAGAATCCATTGTATATATTTTTTTTGGTTATGTGACCCAACTCAACTTAAATCGGGCCAATTTGTTTGTAATATTTAGCATAGACAACTAAGCCCAAACATATCCGCCCCCATGAAAAAAAAATTGGGTCCTCCACGGCCTCCGGTACCACATTTTCAATTTAATTTCACCGCACCTCTAAAGCTTTTATGTACTAGTGTCTCACCCTTTTGTTTTTTAAATATAACACAAAAAAAAAATCTAGTAAAAAAATCTAGCACAAAAAACTAGTACACAAAATTTTAGCACTAACAAATCCAGTAAAAAAATGTTATCACATAAAATCTAATACAAAAATTTAAAACAAAGTCAACATAAGTAGTTGTTCCAAAAGTGCCCTTACAGTTAGACCACCCGTAGTGGTAAACAAGAATAATGCCCCCAACATGGGGCATTATACGACACGTGGCATCCTAGTCACACATGGGGCATTATAGCAAAAGAGGCGTAGTGGGGCATTATTCCAATAACGCCCATTCAATCATTTGACAATTATTTTTTTTAATTTAAAACATAAAAAACTTCATTAATTTAAAATAAAAATTACACTACTTGAAAAAAAAACAAAGAAACCGAAAAAAAAATAATGTTAAAAAAAAAACAAGAAAATAAAAATACTGAAAATAAAAATACAGAAAATTAAAAAACCTAAAAAAAAATAATGTTAAAAAAAAAACAAGAAAATTAGCTTTTGTTTTTTTCCCCACCATAGGTCCCACTTTCTTCTTCTCCTTTCTTCTTCTTCTTCCTTTCTTCTTCCCCATCACCACCTGCAACTTCAAAAAACTTCCATTTTCTTCTTCCTTTTCTTTTGTTTTTTTAAATAAAACTAATTATAAACACACACAAATATTATACACACATGGCAAGCTTTCATTGGACAACCAAATCAACCTCCGGCGTTTTTTAAATCACGCCAAACCCATTTTTTTTCAAAAAAAACGCCCGGAAACGCCGGGTGTAGTGGAGGAGTGGGCGTTTTCCGGCGTTTTTTTTGAATTTTTTTTAAAAAAAACGCCCCACTACGGGCAGACTTACACCTCTATTTTTTTCCTAAACTTTTATATTAACAAATGATTGGAAAAACGAAAAATTGAGATCCCTTTTTAGTTTTTAGCCTTTAATCCCACTTGGAGCACTTTTCTCTAGACGAGCCAGTAGTTTTACCGAATATATATTCGCTTTCTTCTATGTAATTAATCAATAGAAAACGCCTACCATTACTCCATTAGCTGGCATGCTTGCATAATTACCAATATATTATTAAATTTCTATAGACATTGGCGTTGACTTAAGGAAGTTAGATTGTATATAACTCATGAAATGCATGTTCAGATCTGATCACACATCTCAAGGCAATTTCGTTTTCCTTCAATCAAACATGCATAGCTATGCTAGCTCGACCGATCGATCTGAGGAAGAGGTATTATCAGTTGCATTCTTCAATCTTATTTAGGCTGGTCGGCATGGGGTACGTCCCCGGATCGTCAAGGGACGGCGACGGTCCAAACACCGTGCCGCCCCCCCCCCCGCGTCCCGTCCTCTCCGTCCGCATCTAGACGTTTGCGACGATCCATTGATAGTGGGCCCCAATTCAAAAGTGACCGTTACATTAAAAAAAAATTCAACTTTTTTTTCAAAAAGTAACGGTAAATTTCAATTTATTTATAAATTTCAATTCCATTTTCACTTTCATTCACCAAACTAACCACAACATCTCATCCCTCTCTCACATAATTTTTATAAATCTTCTTCCACTTTTATAAACCTTATACTTTAGCATGGATCCTTTCAACAACCCGACCAACCCGAACAATCCGTATAACCCGACGACTCCCATCAACCCGACCCAACCTAATGTTTTCTCGGGTCCGGGATATTATCCGACGTTAGAACCGAACCAATTCTCGCAATACTCATCAAATGCGTTTGGATCATTCCAACACTTGCCAAACCAATTCGCTCAATTTTCTCAAAATCAAGCGTTCAACAATCCGACACCACCCGTTCAACAAATGATGATGCGGGGTGCTTATAATTTCCAACCGAACCCGACACCACCCGTTCAACAATCCTTTCAACAATCCGAACCCGACGACGATGTGGAGGTTGTTCCCGAAACCCAACCGCCTAAAGGAAAAGGAAAACGAAACAAATGCAAGAAAGTGGTGGGTGATGAACCGTCCAAAGCAAAGGGGCAAAGGTGGACGCCAATCGAAGAAGAAGCCTTAGCCAAGGCCTACATTGGCACGTCTGACAACCCGGTTAAAGGTTCGTATTTTTTTATAAGTTTAATTTGTTTTGTTTTTTTTTTTTACTTCACATTTCGTTTTTTTTTAATTCTTTTAGAAATTGTTTTTTTATAGAATTTGTTTTTTTATTTACTTTAACAGTGGGTTTTTTGTTTGTTTTTTATAGAATTTGTTTTTTTATTTACTTTAACAGTGGGTTTTTTTAAGTCTTTTAAAGTTTGTTTTTTTTAAGGTTTATTTATTTACTTAACACTCTATGTATTTTGTTTTTATAGGTAATAACCAATCGGGTGAAGGGTTTTGGGCAAAGGTTTTGGCGAAGTTTCTCGAGTATATGGGTCAAGGCGAGTATCGAGATGTCGATTCGGTCTCAGCAAAGTGGCGGAAAATGAACTCGCTCATCAATAGGTTTCTCGAGTATATGGGTCAAGGCGAGTACATGAGCCGGAGCGTCCACCGGGCCGAGGCAAATCAAAGAAGGAGCGGGCCAAGGGGAAACAAAAGGAAACGGTGGACCCGAACATGGTTGAGTTTATGGAACACTTAAAAGTGTACAATGACGTCACGGCCCAAAAGACGAAGGCGAAGGACCGGTTCGCGGAAGAAAAAGCTCGTGTAGAGGAAGAAAAGTTACGCGAGAAGGTGCGGTTGTCGAATGAGAAAATCCGAATTTCCGATGAAAAAATTCGGCTCAAGGAATGGGAAATAATGATGATGAATGTCGAGGACGAACCCGAGCCGAAACGTTCGATGTTGAAAAAACTTCAAAACGACATCATGAAGAAGCATAATATTATTTAAGTCTATGTTTTTTTTAAGTCTTTGGTTTTTTTTTATTAACTTTATGTTTTTTTTTTATTAACTTTATGTTTTTTTTATGTTTATGTAATGTGGTTTTAATATTAATGAAAATATTTTGTTAGTATATTTGTTAAATGTTAAAAAAAAAGAAGATTAAAAAAAATAAAAAAACATAAAAGTGGTGGAGGATGATGACTAGGACCAACTTAACCATGCCCTCTAGTTTTGGAGGATGGACCAATCTTGGGAGGATGATGACGTGGCGCATACGTGGCGGATCATCCTCAAGGATGATCCATCAACCATACCACATAGCCTTAGTCATGGTATCAAGCAGTTAGGTGTTAGTCATTAATTAATGGTATTTATATCGCTGTGCAGATGATTGATGAAACAGGCCCAACAGGTTCTCAATTAGCCCAGCAGCAGAAGGAAAAAACCTTTGTGCCGTCTTTTTCAGGGGTTGGAAGACAGAATCCTGTAAGTCTACACGCGTTCTGATTAACTTGTTTAACCTAGTTCTTTAAATTGCTGCTCTATAAATTGAGTCTACTCTATCGATACTGTGATACATCTTTACTCGTACTTTTTTTGGGCAATTTAACTCCTAAACATTGATTATTGTTATCATTTAAACTTTCAACATAAACATAGCGTATTGTTTATTTTGGCATTTAAACTATATTTCTGATCATTTATCTATGAAATTAAATTATAATATGATATGATATAAACTTATCAAAATTGGATAATTTGTAGGATGTTCTACTAACAATATTTCTCTTTTTAAAATATGTATTGCTGCCAAAAGACATTATTTATTAAATACGTATTATTTTAGAAATAAACTATTTTAGAAATAAACGGTTCCGGATTATCTAGAGTAGACTCATGTTTTTTTTTTTTGAACGTTAAATTTCATTAGAAAACGGCTAAGCCCACCAAAAAGAGGACCGCCAAAACAAACAATTACAACATATACATTGGGTATCTACACCAATCCTTCCAACTAATGTTATCGACTTTAGATCTACTACGAAACCACAAATAAGACCAAGATTTGATGCATGCAATCATATCACAAACCCGAGGCTTGGCATCTTCGAAAACCACCTTGTTACGAGACTTCCAAATGACCCAACTAGTCGTCATGACAATCCCTCTAATAATTTTCTTCTTCGTATTAGTACCTGGAATCGTCGAAGGCAAGGAGAAGATGTCTTTGATATCAAAAAGGAAGATCGGACCCAAACGACACCATTTTTCTATCCCTTGCCACACACCACTCGACACAATGCACCCGGTGAAAAGGTGCAAGGCCGACTCCTCTACCGACTGACAAAGAACACACGAGCCATCTCCCACACTCATGTAATATATGACATATGGGTTGAGTTATAATACAGAGGACTTTAAAAATAAAAAGTGTAAAAAGTTACTATAGAGTGACAAGTGTCCAAAAAATATTCAGATGGAAAAGGTAATTTTGTCAAATAGAATAAAAAAACTATACACATGCAAGTTACATGCTTTTCCCCCCTCAGTTTTTAAGCGTCCATAACTTTTTCATACGTGATTTGTTTTTTTTTTAAATTATACCCTAAAATCGAGCGTTTTTTTTATATTTAATATAAGTATCCTATTGTTATATTTATATTCAATATGATGTAATTGTTTTTCACATAAATATTTATATTCATTTAAGATAAACTATTGTTAAATACTTATTTATTAAAAACATAAATATAAGAGTTATTCACGCGTTGCGCAGAGATGCGGTTGGAATTCAGAACGTATAGCACATAATGACATCCGATAAATAAATTCGTAAAATTAAATAAATAACATCTAAATGTGTTATGTTATTTGCGTCGTAACTCGGCTATGAGCTTCAAAATAATAAGAAAAGGTTAAACAATATAGTAAATACAACGGTAAAAGAAAACGATAGAAACTAGGTCGGTTTCGGTGCACTTGTTTTAGAAAAGAAAAGTTAAAAAATATATTCAAAAGAGTATCGGTATGTTCGTTAAAAAACACTAAACTAAGAAAAAACATTCGCCACACTCGTTATAGTAAAGAAAAAGAAAAGTTAAAAAATATGTCTAAAATGGTATTAACGTGTTCGTTAAAAAAACTACTTAGAGATAGAAAAGTAAAAGAAAAAAAATATAATCACTAAACAATATGGAATTGCAAATAAATGTTTAGACTAAATGACAAAATAAACTAAAAGATTAAAAAATAGCATTCATCTTCTCTTTAACTTTATACGAGATAATTTGAGTTTAACTTTTTTGAAAAAGTACGAAGTAAAACGAAAACAAAAAGCCTCAAACTGAAATTTAAGGTTTTGGGGTATACTTTCGCGTCCTTTAACTACATGTAGGCGCCACGTCACCCACTTATCCTCTTTCACTTCATCTCACACCAAGAAAATGGTTTAACCCTATTAACGCCCCTTAAATTAATTAAAATGCGTATATATAGTATGTTGTGTGTAAATTTCTCAATATTTGATTCCCCCCCTCTCTCTCTCTCTCCTAGTTAACTCCTTAACACATAAAGCTTTTAATACCCCTTAACACTCTCATGAACAGTATGACGAGTATTAACAGATGTCAACTAAGATTAACACCTATGAACGTTAGAGTATACGAGAGGGTCTAATAAACAAATACTACTTATCATCTTGTCATACATACCAATTACACCTTTACAACAACAATAACAATAATAATAACTATAACTGAAACGAGAATTAAATATATGATAACAATAAATTAAGTAAATAACTAGTAATTTTACGTCGTTTTGATTCTCATGCCACTAAGCACACAACTATATATTCAAAAATCAATAAAAAGTCATATTGTTATAAAAAAACAGCTAAAGTACAAAGGCGTATTTAAAAAAATAGAAGTGTATTTGAAAATAAATATACGTCGAAAAGTAAACTGCACGTCTGGAAAAAATACATACCGAAACGTAGATAAAAATAAGTACGTTGTAACACTATATTTATTGTGTATAAAAATACAATATTTTAAAAGTTATAAAAGAAAAACAAAATATGTGTAATATTAATTATAAAACAATAAGTTTATTGTGTTTGGGTTACTAGTAATAAGTTATGTTTTATTACTTTTTTGTAACAATCTAAAAGTTTTGTGACCAAAGTTAAAAAGGGGAAATTAAAACTAGAAAAGCTTAAAGTTAAATATGTTATAATCATTTGTACATTTACCTATATTTACCTATATATTAAAAACTGAATTGAATGAATAGTAAATAGAATTAAATAAATAATAATAATAATAATAAAAATAGAATTGAATGAATAGTAATATTACTAAGGAATGAGCTGGTATCGGGTATCGATACCGGTATCAAATTTACCAAACCGGGTGTATTTTCGGTACCAGTTCGGCACCGGTATTCATCGGTTTTTACTCTCAAATGCCGGTGGCGTACCAGTATCGGTACCGAGCCGTACCGTACCAGGTATATTCGGTACCGGTACCCACTTTTGGGGATTTCGGTAACGGTATTTTCCGTATCGGTTGGTACCAAGCTCATCAAATCCTGTAGCAACATAGCAATGCAAGTAATTGCACCGTTTAGATTACTTTTCATACACACAGTATGTAAACTGTATTTTGTTTGAATGCAGTTTTATATACACAACTTATTTTGCTTTATTTTTTGTCGTTTTCAGTAAGTGTAT
This sequence comes from Helianthus tuberosus, assembly GCA_030545235.1. NCBI lineage: Eukaryota > Viridiplantae > Streptophyta > Magnoliopsida > Asterales > Asteraceae > Helianthus > Helianthus tuberosus. The sequence goes on from CM060431.1 coordinate 124,390,854, forward strand.
TTAGAAACGAGTAAGAAGTGAATAGTGTTGGAAATTTTGTGAAAATAGGAATTTTCACAAACATAGGAAATGCATTTTTTTTCTATTTTTGGACTAAAAAATAAATATAAGAAACGAAGGAGAATTATATATTTATTTGAGGGTATGTGTTCTATGTTGGAAGAGCTTCGCAATGAACAAAACGGCGTCCAAAACGGAGCAAAGATGAATGAGATATCGATGCTCAAAGTTTAGTGTTTGAAACATTGAATGCTCAAATAATGGGTAAGTGACACCTGTCCCACATAGGATGAGAGATGAAACTTAAAGAGGTATTTAAATGGGAATACTTCATCCTTATTGTTTCATGGAAGCACACACTAGTGTAGTCGCGAAGGGTGCGGACACTCGCACTCGCACAAGCGCGCTCGTAGCATGGGCGATGGGCGCAATGTGGCGCTTTGATGGCGCACTTTACACTTGGGCTGCAAGGAGCAGGTGGCAGGTAAACCTTGGACGATGACTTGGCAGGTAGGCGCGCGGGTACACGGAGCATGACCAAGATGGTCTGCGCGCACTGGCGCATGGACACTGATGCATGCGCGTGGCGCCCCAAAGTGAGCCAATACTACGCGACTGTATGACGTGCTCGTATAGGTTCAGTGGTGACTAGCGCATGCGTGCATGAAAGTGAGGCAAACCAGCACGCGCGCGCAAGGGTGATGCAGTCCTACTCGGGCATGAAAGTGAGCCACCCAATTCAATCGGAAATTCGCCATTCTAAAAAGTTAGGTTTTTTTTGTATTCATTTTTATTAAGCAGGAGATTCTTGAAGGCTTTCTTCTTGAGTCATCTATTAATTAACCTGTCATTACTTATAGCCTAGTAGCATCTTGGGATGGGATAAGACTTCGGGACCAATAGGTCCTGAGTTTGATTCTAATAAGGGGGTTTTTCCCATATTTATTGGGTTTCCCCCTGAATTTGTGTACAAGCATTATGCCTAGTGGAGATGGATATGATCGGGTGGTTCCGATGGTGGCACAATGATGCTCTAGTAGTCCATGATCCAAATTTGCCGTTCAAAAAAAAAAAAAAAAACCTATACCCTTGATTTTAATATTACTTAGAAAATTCATGTTTTTTTCTAAATTTTATAAATGTTGTTAAATAAATTAGAAAATAGCGTAGAAAGTGGGTCACTTTTTTATTAAAACTAGTATTAAGCACCCTCGCGTTGCGGCGGGGGCGAACACTAATGCCACACTACTGCCAGCGACCCCTAACACTGAAGTTGCGGCGTGCTAATGCGAAGAAATTAAACCGAAACGTAAAACATAGAATAGAATAACTAAGTTGATCTAGGAATCGCGTGTCACGATGAACCCACGTCTATTTTTTCCCGTTTAACTGGTTTATCGTAATCTATATATAATATATATCATTACCACCATACAATATCTCTACATCATTACTACTATACAAACCATAATGCATACATTACAACAACCATTGCATCAATATGTTGCAAATTATACAACTATACAAACCATAATTCATGCGTTACAATGCAAAACAAAACAAAATATGAGATGAGGAAATGTGGCTATGGCCTATGAGTACAACTAATTATGCATAACATACAACAAAATATAAGGAAATGTGGCTATGGGTACAACCAATTATGCATAATATACCACCCTCAATGCACATATATGTTGCAAATTTATAGTATATAAGAATACTAAAATAGTCATAATACTCCTGTTATTCATATGAGAAAATGAGTAGTACATGTTGGAGCAAACACAAGCAAATAATCACAATACTTCAAATGCTTTCAGATGATTTTATTCAATACAAGGCATGGCCTTAAATAGGAAAAATACATAACGGAAACAAATAAAAAATAACAAACTAGAACTGGAAACAAAGAACTTGCATGAGATCAGGAACAACTATTGACCCATGCACATTATTCTCATCCGAATATAACAACCTCTAACAGAAACTTCTAGATTGAATTATCTCCAATACCCCCTTTAATTCAATCTTTCTAACTCCCAGAGCTTCCCTTAAATAGCAAAATTGTTCAGTCCCAAGGGGCTTTGTTAACAAATCAGCAACATGTTCTTCAGTTCTACAAGCCTTCAACACAATTTGATTGGAATCAACCAGACTCTTGATGTAGTGAAACTTGATGTCTATATGCTTGCTCTGGCTATGCAATGCTGGATTTTTTGATAAAAAAAATAGCTGAAACTTATCATAGAAAATTTCAGTTGCCTTCTCTTGTTTGTAACCAAGCTCACTTAACAAGTGCCTCATTCAAACGGCTTGACAACCTGCACCATTGGCTGAGATGTACTCAGCTTCAGTCGATGAAAGAGCAACCACTGATTGTTTCTTCGAACTCCAAGCCACTGCACTACTTCCCAAAAAATACACATATGCTGAAATGCTTTTGCGATCTTCAGTCGAACGTGCCCAGTCACTGTCAGAGAAACCTATCAGCTTAACTTCAGCTCCTTTGTCATACCACAAACCATAATCAATCGTTGCTGCAACATATCTTAGTATCCTTCTTGCTGCTCCAAAGTGTATTGAAGTAGGAGCCTGCATGTACCTAGCAATGAACCCAACAGCAAAGGCCAGTTCAGGCCTTGAATGTGTTAAGTACAGCATACCTCCAACCAAACTTCTGAACCTTCCTTCATCAACTCTTCCAGAATAATCACCTTGCAACTTTTCCCCTTTGTTCATTGGTGTTACCACACCTTTGCAGCCCCACATACCAAATCCTTTAAGAAGATCAGTTGCATACTTCTTTTGAGAGACAGAAACACCACTTTCAGTTTGATTAATTTCTAATCCAAGAAAATATCTTAGTTTTCCTAGATCAGTCATATCAAACTCCTTGATCATCTTTGCTTTGAACTCTTCTGCAAACAATTGAGATGAGCTAGTATAAATTATATCATCAACGTAGATGCATATAATAATTATACCATCCTCATCAGTCTTCTTGACATACAGAGTAGGTTCACTAGTGATTCTCAAATAAGAGTTAAGATGTAAATAAGAATTAATCCGATCATACCAAGCCTTAGGTGACTGTTTAAGACCATAGAGGGCCTTATGAAGCCGGTACACCTTCTCTTCCTGTCCTTTCAATTCAAAGCAAGGTGGCTGAGTGACATACACTTCCTCTTGAAGAGATCCATTTAAAAACGCAGACTTCATATCAAGCTGGTGGATACTCCAACCTTGTTGAGCAGCTAGAGACAAGATGACCCGTATTGTTTCAAATCTTGCCACTTGGGCAAAAGTTTCTTCATAATTGATCCCATATTCCTAGGAAAACCCCTTTGCAACTATTCTAGCTTTATACTTCTGAACCGTACCATTTGCATTCAGCTTAACCTTAAAGATCCACTTCAAACCAATAACTTGTTTGTCTTCTGGCAGATCAACCAAGGTCCATGTCTTGTGTTTCTCTAAAGCCTGCAACTCAACCTTCATAGCTTCTTTCCAAGACTTTGACAACATAGCTTCTTCATGCGATGTGGGTTCCATAGATGAAAGAGCTAACCCACATTCATATAATTGTTGAACTTGTTCTGGCTCAAATGGAACTGTGTCATCATATATTTGGCTTAATGGCCTGACCCTTGTATCTGCATTGCTACTACTTCTGCTGCTAGTGACTTCACTGCTGCTACTTCCATTCTGATTTGTACTTTGGTCAGCATTACCTGTCACATTCTGAGTGTTGATTCTGTTGCCTGTTTCTTCATTATTCAACTCACCAAAAACTTTGCTTTCATTTGGTTCCCACATGTTAACAAACTCTGATGGTATCCCATACTTATCATCTTGTTTGTCATTCCATTTAGTATGTTCATCAAAAACAACATTCCTACTTGTGATAACACACCTTTTAAATGGATCATATAAACGATAGGCTTTGGAACTCTGAGAATAACCAACAAAGATACACTTTGTGCCTTGTCATCTAACTTCTTTCTTTGTTGTTTTGGAACCAAGCAGTAAGTCACACAACCAAATACCTTTAAGTGATGAACTCGGGGAATACGATTATACCACACTTGGAATGGTGTGGCTTCAACAAGGGCCTTGGTAGGAGACATATTCCGGAGATACACCGAAGTGGCCACTTCTTCTCCCCAGAATATGTTACTCAGATTTTTCTCATGCAACATGCTTAAAGCCATTTCAACAACAGTTCGGTCCTTTCTTTCTGAAACGCCATTATGTTCAGGAGTGTAAGGAGGTGTTAAATGCCTCCTTATACCTTCCTTCTCACAAAAAACTATGAATTCTTTTGAAAAAAACTCTCCTCCTCTATCGGTTCTAAATGCCTTGATTTTCTTACTCATTTCTGTTTCAACTTTGGCTTTAAATATTTTAAAATTTTCAAACACCTCAAACTTGTTTTGTAGAAAATAAACCCAGGTCATTCTACTTGCATCATCAGTGAAAAGAAGAAAATACATGTTGCCTCTAAAAGATTTTGTAGGCATGGGTCCACAGACATCCGCATGAATAAGATCCAACACTTCCGTTGTCCTAAATGATTCAGCAGGAAACAAGGCCCTGGTTAACTTGCCATGAACACAACTTTCACAAACATTCCAGTGCTTCAATTTAGGTAGTCCATAAACTAGTTGATTTAAACACAAACTTTGTAAGCTCCTTTCATTCAGATGCCCAAACCTCAAATGCCACAACTATGAATCGTCAACAATGGTAGCAAATGCCACATGATTTGAGTTTGACACATCAAGTGGAAATGTGTTGTTACTTGCCACAGGAATTGTACACACTGTCTCACCAGTGCTCTTCTTCAATACGGTGCATGCTCCATCATCAAACACCAATCTGTGTCCTCCCTTCATCAACTGTCCAACACTTAAAAGGTTGTACCCCAAGTCTGGAGCATACTGGACATCGGTCAGAGTCTTGTATCTTCCACCTGCAACTTCAAGACTCATAGACCCTTTTCCTTCTACATTGATTCTCTTCCCATTACCCATTCGAACAACAACAGTGTTTGTTCTATCAATATTCTTAAATAAAGATTTTTGTCCAGTCATGTGGTTGAACAACCACTATCAAAAAACAAAATATTAGGAGGACTGGCATCACCTTTAGTTATCATCAGGGCTTGGTTTTCTTCATTCTCCTGCATGACCATGTGTGACAACCCGCACTAAACCAGGTATCCGTACGACTTAATTAATAATTAATTACTGCTTAATTACTGTGCTTGCTTGAACTTGTGAATAAACTGCTACTTGCATACTGATACATGCACTTACTTGCATCATACTTTACTTGCTGTCACTACATTATTTACATGCTGAACCTTAGTGACAAACATGATGCACAAAAAGCACAGTAGCACAATACACGGATAACCTATTGAACATGCTGATAAAGCCAGCATCAGGCAGACACTGCCTCTAAGGCCTGTAAGAGCATGAGATATTTTGCTACACTAGTGGTGAGTGTAGGGACACAAGGGTTGTAGAACTGCGTCTCTAGGGATAAGTCACAATGACTGGATGGGCCTAAAACGTACTCTAAGTACAAAACTCAGCACTTTACATAACAATTCAGCTTTTAGCTAACTAATAAAGTGCCAAAACATGAGAAAAATATTACTAGACACTTTCCAAAGTGTCAGAAATAAGTTGTGTCACTAAAAAAGGGTATTAACGACACTTTAATTGCTTGTTTAGCACTTTAACGGATTGATATCCAACCGTACAACCGGACTTTACCCGGAACATAAAAAAAAAAATATTGGCATTGACATTATTTTTTTTTCTGAGCTAGTAGGGGTCCCCGAATACCCTAACACCCGTTATAATTTACTACACACTAATAATTAAATTAATCACCTAACTAGTTACCAACTAAACTTTAACCAACTAGTTTCAGACGACGTAGTGCACAGAAGTCCTGGTGGACTCTGCGGGTCAAGCTAATGAAAACCAATGAAGCAGAAAATATCTAAAACACGAATGACCAAGGCGAGGCGATGTAGCCTCGAGTTCATTCTATTACAAGCAACAAGCCAAATTTGCAAGCCTATGTGAAGGCTCAGAAATTTATTTCCCCACTCATACATTGAGTATATTTGCGTGTGAAATTGGATGATTACATGATGGCTTATGTAGCTATATATCTCATAGACAATTGAAACGTTGTCTAACCCGCCTCACACCACTTCGACAAAAGGGAATGTCACCCAGACGTGACCCAAACACCAATACGTTGCCAAGGACAGAAGCCGAGCTGCAAGAACGCATCTCACAGATAAATGCACGACATAAAGCCCTCCGCTCTAAGTACAACGATGGCATTATTGGAGACAACCCTCCGACTGGCTGCACCTATAAACAGTTCCTGAACTGCAAGCCTTTGAACTTTGACAGAACAGGAGGCGCCGATGCATTTGTTCGTTGGTCCGAAAAGACCGACTCCATTCTAAGAATGAGAAACTGTTCGCCCCAACAGAGTGTTACCTATATCTCAGGATTATTTCTAGATAACTCACTCTCATGGTGAAACCTTCAGTCTCAGACCCTTGGCACAGACGCTGCTTATGCACTGAGCTGGGACGAGCTCAAGGGAACGATTGAGGGAAATGTTGTTTTAGGACTGGAATTTAGAAGCTTGAGGTGGAGTTCAGAAATTTGAAGATGGACGAACCAGAAATTCCTGAACTTGTCCGGCGATCGCACGACTTGTCTAGGGTCACCCCCCTACTTAGTCGAACCGGAGTTCAAAAGGATTGAACGATTCATTTGGACACTTGCACCCCAGATCAGGGGTATGATTACTACCTCGAAGCCCTCAACCATTGCAGAGGCTATCAATATGGGTGATTTATTTATAACATGAGATGTTATGTGATTGATAACATGAGATGTTATGTGTTGATATTGTTGTATACTTACGTACACTCTACTTACTATGACCTGACCAAGGTAAACCATCTTTTAGAAGATTCCGCCGAGACGTGAGACACACATGCCTACCAACGAGGCAGAACTCCAGCAAATTATCGCTGCTGCCATCGCACAATACGCCGCCTCTCAAGGAGGGACTAGTGGAAGCAACTCTGGCAACACTGGCAACAACAATAATCCACCTCATGGTAATACTAAGTCATTTAGACATACCATGGCCTAATTGGATAACTTTAGCAATGATGCTAATGCCAATCGTATGTTATAACAGGATGCACCTACAAGCAGTTTCTAGACTGCAAACCGGTCAACTTTGATGGCACAGGAGGTGCTGTCACCTTTGTTCGTTGGGCCGAGAAAACCGAATCTGTTCTTCGCATGAGCAAGTGCGCGCTGGATCAGCAAGTCACCTATATCTCAGGGCTGTTTCTAGATGGAGCCCTATCCTGGTGGAATCTACAAGTTCAGACACTAGGCGAAGCTGCTGCCTACGCGCTGACCTGGACCGAACTAAAGGAACTTATGCGCAAAAAGTACTGCTCCCGCGCGGAAATCCAGAGATTGGAAACCGAGTTTTGGCATTTGAAAATGGACGGTCCAAAGATCGCAGAGTACGTTCAAAGGTTCCATGACTTATCGCATGTGGTACCCTACATGGTCACTCCTGAGTTCAAGAGAATTGAACGCTTCATTTGGGGACTAGCTCCTCAAATCATAAGCATGGTAACCTCATCCAAGCCTGCGACCATTACTGAAGCGATCGATTTGAGCGTAGCTCTCACAGAGGAGGCTATCCGCCTGAACAAGTTTGATGATGCTGAGCATAAGAAGAAAGAGACTCACATTGAGTCATCAGGAGGTAGCAAACGGAAGTTCTCGAACTTCAAGTAGGGCGCCAGTGTGGTGGTTAAGAGAGAAGGATCAGACACACCAGCTCAGGTTACAACTGGTAGGGGAAAGAAAGGAAAAGGGTATATGGGCACCTAGCCCAAATGCAACACCTGCCAGCGCCACCATTCTGGTCATTGCGGGCCAAAAGTATGCGAAGCATGTGGGAAACGTGGCCACTCGAAGGACACTTGTTGGGCCACTGCTGGTCAGGGAGGCCAGGGAGGATTCGGAAACAGAAATTACAACCGGGGTGGGAATGAAAATCGCCCACAAGGAAACTATGGAGGCAACGAGAATCGAGGCAACAATGCTAACCAAGCGGGCGCCGTGAATCGTAATCAGAGGAATGATCAAGCTGGTGGAAACGGGCAAAGACTTGGATGCTTTAACTGCGGTGATATCGGGCATTTTAAGAAGAACTGCCCAGAGTTAAACCAAGCACGTGGAAGAGTGTTCCAAATCGAAGCAAGGGAAGCGCGCCAGGACCCCAATGTCGTTACTGGTACGTTCCCTATAAATCAACGCTATGCATCCGTTTTATTTGATACTGGTGCCGATTATAGCTTCGTGTCGCTAGAATTTAAGAATATGCTTGGTTTAGCCGCTAATAAGTTAGATATTCCCTACTCAATCGAATTGGCCAATGGGAAGTTAGTAGAAGCCAACGAAGTCATCAGAGGCTGTGTAATCGAATTAGGAGAGCGTGAGTTTGCATTGGACTTACTACCAGTCCAATTGGGAAGCTTCGACGTGGTGGTAGGAATGGATTGGTTATCAGGCAACAAGGCGGAGATAGTTTGCCACGAAAAGGTTGTTCGTATCCCAACCAAAGATGGCAAAACAATTGTGGTTCATGGAGAGAAGCGTGAGACGCCGTTGAGGATTATCAGCCGCTTGAAAGCAAGGAAGTGTTTGCAGAAAGGATGTGTTGCTTTTCTGGCACACATTGTGGATAAAAAGGCTGCTGAGCCAAAGATCGAAGACATCCCTGTCGTGAGGGAATATCCAGAAGTCTTCCCAGAAGACTTACCTGGACTGCCACCTCAGAGGCAAGTGGAGTTCCGCATTGACTTAGTTCCAGGCGCCGCACCTGTGGCTAAGGCACCTTATAGACTTGCTCCGTCTGAGATGCAGGAACTGTCGACACAACTTCAAGAGTTGTTAGACAAGGGATTTATCCGACCAAGCTTCTCGCCTTGGGGAGCTCCGGTCCTGTTTGTCAAGAAGAAGGACGGTAGTTTTCGTATGTGCATCGACTACCGGGAACTAAACAAGCTGACGATCAAGAATAGGTATCCTCTGCCAAGAATCGATGATTTATTCGATCAACTGCAAGGCTCAAGCTTTTACTCAAAGATCGACTTACGATCTGGATACCATCAGATAAGGATACAAGAGGAGAGTATCCCAAAGACAGCCTTCAGAACTCGTTATGGACACTACGAGTTCCTTGTTATGCCGTTTGGTTGGACAAACGCACCTGCAGTCTTTATGGATTTGATGAATAGAGTTTGCAAGCCGTACTTGGACAAGTTCGTGATTGTGTTTATCGACGACATCTTGATTTATTCAAGAACAAAGGCTGAGCACGAACAGCATCTAAGAGCTATTTTGGAGCTGCGAAAGAAAGAACAGCTGTCTGCCAAATTCTCTAAGTGCGAATTTTGGCTACGTGAAGTCCAATTTCTTGGATAAGTGGTGAATGGAGATGGAATCCATGTGGATCCAACCAAGATCGAAGCGATCAAGAATTGGGAAACGCCTAAGACGCCAACCGAGATTCGACAATTCTTGGCTTTGGCTGGCTACTATCGAAGGTTCATTGAGGACTTTTCGAAGATCGCTCAACCATTGACGCTCCTCACCCAGAAAGATAAGAAGTTTGATTGGGGAATCAAACAGGAAGAAGCGTTTCAGCTATTGAAGGATAAGCTCTGCAATGCGCCAATCCTAGCACTACCGGAAGGTACTGACGATTTCGTGGTATACTGTGACGTCTCGCGTCGAGGATTGGGTTGCGTGTTGATGCAACGCCAAAAGGTTATTGCTTACGCCTCGCGTCAGTTGAAGGTACATGAGAAGAACTATACCACGCACGATTGGGAGCTAGGCGCAGTGATATTTGCTTTAAAGATCTGGAGACACTACCTATATGGTACGAAGTGTACAATCTTCACAGATCATAAACGCCTACAACACATATTCAACCAGAAGGAGCCGAATATGAGGCAAAGACGATGGGTTGAGTTGCTGAACGACTACGACTGCGAGATAAAGTACCATCCAGGGAAGGCGAACGTGGTCGCCGATGCCCTAAGTCGTAAAGAAAGGATCAAGCCCATAAGGGTTAGAGCTTTAGAAATGATTATCCGAACCGATCTTTCCTTGCGCATTCATGTCGCGCAGAAAGAAGCTCTCAAGGAAGGAAACCTTGGAGAAGAATATCTCCGTGGGATGGAGAAGCTACTGGTACCAAACGAGGAAGGAACGTTATGCTTCGAGAAAAGGATTTGGGTTCCTTTGTTTGGAGATTTAAGGAAGGTTATTTTCGATGAAGCTCACAAGTCACGGTACTCTATCCATCCGGGAGCGGATAAGATGTACCAAGATCTCAAAGATTATTATTGGTGGCCTAGAATGAAAGGCGATGTTGCTGTTTATGTGAGCAAATGTTTAACATGCGCTAAGGTTAAAGCGGAATACCAGAAGCCTTCAGGACTTCTGCAACAACCTGAGATTCCCAAATGGAAATGGGAACAAATCTCAATGGATTTTATTACGAAATTGCCAAGAACGCCAAGAGGCCACGACACTATTTGGGTGATAGTGGATCGATTAACGAAGTCAGCACACTTCTTACCTATCAGAGAGAAGGATAATACGAGCAAATTGGCTGAAATTTAAATGAGAGAGATCGTTGCACGTCATGGAGTGCCTCTCTCGATCATTTCCGATAGAGACGGAAGATTTGTGTCAAGGATATGGCAATCCTTCCAAGAAGCCTTTGGCTCACAATTGAATCTGAGCACTGCGTTTCATCCGCAAACTGACGGTCAGAGCGAGCGAACGATACAGACTTTGGAAGACATGCTGAGAGCGTGTGTTATGGATTTGGGCGGTAGCTGGGATAAACATTTACCTTTGGTCGAATTTTCATACAACAACAGCTACCACACCAGTATTGGTGTCGCGCCATTTGAAGCCCTTTACGGACGCAAGTGCCGATCACCCCTAGGTTGGGCTGACGCAGGAGATAGACAACTTGTTGGTCCCGAAATCGTCCAAGAGACGACAGACAAGACGGCGCAGATTCTAAAACGCATCGAAGCAGCTCGCCACAGGCAGAAAGCCTATGCAGATCCAAACCGGAAACATATGGAACTCCAAGTTGGAGATATGGTTTTATTGAAAGTATCACCCTGGAAGGGTGTGGCACGCTTCGGAAAGCGCGGGAAGTTAAATCCGCGCTACATTGGTCCTTTCAGAATTCTGGAAAGAATAGGACTAGTAGCATACAAGTTGGACCTACCTGCTGAACTGAATGGTGTTCACGATACATTTCATGTATCCAATCTAAAGAAAATTCCAACTCAAGTCACCGTTGCCATTCCCACCGACGAGATTCATGTTGACGACACGCTCCACTTCGTTGAAGAACCTGTTGAGGTCACGGATTGGAAAGTTAACAAGACCCGCCGGAGCAGTGTCAAACTCGTCAAAGTTCGTTGGAATGCCAGACATGGTCCTGAATACACCTGGGAACGTGAGGACCGGATGAAAGAGAAATACCCCCACCTTTTTCCTAAGAACCCTGCATCTACAAGCAGAACTTAAATTTCGGGACGAAATTTATTTAACGGGGGGAGAATGTGACAACCCGCACTAAACCAGGTATCCGTACGACTTAATTAATAATTAATTACTGCTTAATTACTGTGCTTGCTTGAACTTGTGAATAAACTGCTACTTGCATACTGATACATGCACTTACTTGCATCATACTTTACTTGCTGTCACTACATTATTTACATGCTGAACCTTAGTGACAAACATGATGCACAAAAAGCACAGTAGCACAATACACGGATAACCTATTGAACATGCTGATAAAGCCAGCATCAGGCAGACACTGCCTCTAAGGCCTGTAAGAGCCTGAGATATTTTGCTACACTAGTGGTGAGTGTAGGGACACAAGGGTTGTAGAACTGCGTCTCTAGGGATAAGTCACAATGACTGGATGGGCCTAAAACGTACTCTAAGTACAAAACTCAGCACTTTACATAACAATTCAGCTTTTAGCTAACTAATAAAGTGCCAAAACATGAGAAAAATATTACTAGACACTTTCCAAAGTGTCAGAAATAAGTTGTGTCACTAAAAAAGGGTATTAACGACACTTTAATTGCTTGTTTAGCACTTTAACGGATTGATATCCAACCGTACAACCGGACTTTACCCGGAACATAAAAAAAAAAAAATATTGGCATTGACATTATTTTTTTTTTCTGAGCTAGTAGGGGTCCCCGAATACCCTAACACCCGTTATAATTTACTACACACTAATAATTAAATTAATCACCTAACTAGTTACCAACTAAACTTTAACTAACTAGTTAAACCCAAACCAAATACCCCCCTTATATAACCGATTGTTTCCCCATAGGGGACATCACCCTCACCAACTTGATTATTTTATTCCAAGTGTCTAATATCTTCCATGCATGTTATACAATAGATGATAGTGAATAATGGATTATATAAATGCTAGAAGGATAAGATCAGTTCATTGAAACACTTCACACAAAATTGCATTCCTCTTTTTCCTTCTTGGCTGCTTTCGGCCGAAACCATACATACACACCCACCCACTTTCAATTTGTGATACTATAATTCCATCCACATAAAAGTGTGTTAGAGTTCGTACGAGGAGACCCAGCGCTTACGGGATCGCAAGGACCTCACTACTTCGCTTTTAACCACCCATTTTTCGTCTAGGTTCTTCCCTAGCCTCGAGCTAGTAGTAAGTGACTCTAAACACCCTATTGTTCATATCTAAAGTGGTTAATAAGAATTTTGTTGGTTGAAATTTATGAACATGTAAGAACAAAAATTAAAGGTCTACTAAAGGTAATAAACTTGGTGGTTAATAAATAAATAATAGTGTAAAACTTATAAAACTAGTTTTATTATGGTTATTTATTGTTGTTGATTGCTAGTATGGGAATGGATCGTCATCAAACCCGCTAGATCATGTTCATAAAACATGAACTAGCCTTATGTTTAGTTGTAAAGTTTCTAGATGACGAACCCTTTCCAACATAAACATGAACTTGTGTAAAAACAATTTTTCTTATACAATGGAGTTCTAAACTAGTAGATCTAAAGATCTACAAATGGTATTTTCGGAGAACCAACTGTAAGACGAAACCATGTTTTAAAACCTCTTTCCTAAACTAAAGGTGTTTTGCGAACAAACAAGTGTGTAGACACCTGTGTAACGAAAGGTTTTAACAAAGAATTATTTTTGAGATTTTTGACAAGAAGTTGTAAATTTACACTTTCTTTAAAAATGAGAATTTTAAGAAACCGATTTCATTTATTAGAATAAAAAGGTCTAGTGAAGATAATGGAAGGTTGCTACCTACTTTTACACAAACTGCAAGTTCATGAGTTTGCGATTTATATTTGTTTTGACTTGTTTAATGTTTGAACATTGTTTGTTGATGATAAGAAAATTGTTGATTGGGTTTTTAAAAGAAAATGATACGCTTGAAAACGTGGCCAACTCCAGTTACAGAGGAAACTCTGGCGAAATTTTTCAAAAAAAACCTAACACTTAGAACTATTTACACTACAAGTGTTAGAATTATTTTTGACATGTTTTCGAAATATGAATTTCGCCATGACTTTATTTACTAAATATTCGGAGGTGGGATTTTCACAAAATTTAACGTGATAAATATATATTTTTCACACACTGTTTATGATTATTTTGTGAAGATACATAAATATTATTTTTAGAGTAAAAATAATATTTACGAACGTTAACGAATCTAAAATAATACGAACGCTTTCACCATAAATATATAAGTTACACCGGTAAGTATATTACCACTCGATTGTTAAAACGTAACTTACGCACTTACGAAAATATTTATGAACGCATATTTTAACAACGTATTATTGGAGAAAAATTATGTGAGATGAAAATATAATATTTTTGAGAAAAATACTTATATTTTGGAATTGGAAATATATATATATATATTAAGTGAGACTTAATGATATAATTTGAACGCACATGTATTGAATCCCCCATCCTTGGGAAGGAGAATAACTACCAAGTATATACAGAATGTAAACACGAAATAGTTGCCTAACTATTTCCCAAAAACTTAAACCATAAAGCTAAGGCACGGCCGTCCGTCTAATAGAGTTAGCACATGTAGGTCGTCATACAGCTGATTGATTTGGAGGCATACTTGGTAGAGACGCACCACTGTGAGTTCATGTCCCCCTTTTCTCTAACTGTTTTCAGTTTTCTTAACTGCGGGGGTGAAATACATGTTACTTTGATTACAAGTACTTTATACATGGTATGGTTAGCGTAAGGAGGTTTAGTACTTAGATCATGGGAGTGGGTAGGAGCAACATGAGGCCATTAGTCCTCATGGTAGGACCGAAGGACAGGAGCGGTAGATCTATCTGGGTGTAGCGAGCCCAACCCCTGAGCCCGCCTAATGGACCAGGTGGTGACTTTGTACCCAACGCATAAATCTGCTAGGTTTGAGTCTCCCTACTTGCACTTCACACATATCGATGGCCTTGCAAACCATTGGTGATCTCTTTTTCCTTATTTGCTACATACCAGGATTTTATACTTACAAAGGTTTTACTTGCTCACTTACACATGAACTCGCTCAACATTATTGTTGATTTTTCAACTCACATGTATTTCAGGGAACTAAAGGATCTGGCACGGTATGGCACGTTTTCCCGCTGCACTAGTTCGAGGTCATCCGGGTTTGGGGAATGTGACTCTTTCCTGGACAAGTCACAGTCCTTAAACTGTGTTTATGTCATGTTGATGTTTGTGTTGTTGTATTTGGTTTTTAAAACTTAATCGAATGGATGATCTTGCCTGGTTTTTAAATTCATATAGCTTGTTATGGTTAAGCTATGGTATTAAGAAGTCACACCAAATTAACCACGCTTCCGCAAAGCCAGGGTGTGACACCATGAACAATTGACCTTCTTCTTCATCATGTTCATCACCAACAGCCGGTGATGCTTGAGGTTCATTCCAACAATCCCTGCTGAGATGACCATATTTGTTGCAACTGTAACATTGGGCATTAGCTTTACCTCTACCATTGCCTCTTCCTCTTCCTCCACGTCCACATCCTCTTGAGTATCATCTTCCTCTTCCTCGTGTGAATAGACTTGTATCTTCTTCCTTAGATTGAAGAGCTTGTTCTTCTGCAACATTCTCACAACTTCTATTCACTCTAGCTTCATGGGACTGCAGCGATCCCATCAATTGATCAAAGGTCATTATACTAAGATCCTTTGATTCTTCAATAGCTGCAACAATGTGATCCCATTTTATAGGTAAGCTTCTCAATACTTTCTCCACCACCTTCTAATCTGTCACTGTTTCACCATACGCTCTTTGTTGATTAACAATCTTCATGACCTTTGACAGGAAGTCACCCACATGCTCTCCATCTTTCATATGAATTGTTTCAAATTCCCTTCATAGACCTTGCAATTTCACCATTTGAACCTTTGTATTACCTTCATACTCAGTTTGCAACACGGTCCAGGCCTGCTTAGATGTGGTAACCCCAACTATTCTAGAGAATAGCTCATCATGTACACCAGACTGGATCAGAGAGAGTGCACGTGCATCTTTTCTCTTATGATCTCTCAATCTGGTTTGGTCAGCATCAGCATCATTGTAACCATTTTCCACAAAATCCCAGAGATCTTGTGACATAATGATAGTCTTCATTCTAATCTTCCAGAATTCCTATCCTTCTCCCTTAAAGATTGGAAGAGGAGGATTAGGTGCACCAGTATTTTGATTACTAGCCATGAGAACAATAAAGATCGACAGAAGAGGGAGTGCGAGATTAACACTTGAGAATGTTTATAACCTGGATTTGCTTTGATACCAACTTTTAGAGCAAACACAAGCAAATAATCACAATACTTCAAATGCTTTCGGATGATTTTATTCAATGCAAGGAATGGCCTTAAATAGGAAAAATACATAATGGAAACAAATCAAGAATAACAAACTAGAACTAGAAACAAGGAACTTGCATGAGATCAGGAACAACTGTTGACCCATGCACATTATTCTCATCCGAATATAACAACCTCCAACAGAAACTTCTAGATTGAATTATCTCCAATAGTACCAAATAGTTTAATACAAAATGAATGCAAACATGAAAACGATGAAACACACATTACATATATGTGAACTAATTCAAACCAAGGTCTTCAATAGGTGGCGTATTCAACTTCGTTCTTCAACAAGATCTTCTTTTGGTCTTGTTGGCTGTGAGAATGAACAAACTGATGTTGACAGTTGTGGTTGAGGATTCGTGTTCAACAAGGTTTACTTAAAACAAATTTCGCACCTCTACTTAGACAACGGGTCTGTCTCTTAGAGTACAACAGCTGAAGCAGTATGCACTCCCGAAGAAGACTGCACGCCCGAGGTTACACCGGGCAATTAATGTATTAGAAATTGGAGAAGATGAAGTTTAGAGAGTACGCCTATCTAAAATGAACATCTATGCTCATTATATAATCACACAAAGTCACAAACCATAACTTCCATACCCATTAATCAAGAATTGTACTCAGCTTCGATGGCCTAGCGTGAGATGGATTTAGTGAGCCGAGCACCACATGATAATTTTTGACCTAAATTGCAAGATGAAAGCAGTGGTTGAGCGGCCGCCATTAATGATTTCACCCCATTCTGAGTCGGAAAAGGCGGTGAGATGCAAGGGAGAGTGACGATTGAGAAAGACTCCATGATGAATTGTTCCTTCGAGGTAACGAAGAAACCTTTTTAACGCATGCCAGTGAGTTTGCGATAGGGCATGCATAAATTGTGAGAGCTTGTTGACCGTGAAGGATATATTGGTACGAGTAAAGGCAATGTATTGCAACTAGCCGACAAGAGTACCTTCGCTAACCCATCCGTGATGGAAGGAAATTCTAATGTGCGCAAGAGGGTTAAAACTTACTTTGCCCCATCCATTTTAAATTGAGTTAAACTGCCATGTATATGTCGATGTTGTGAAAAAAAAAACCCAACTTTATCTCTGCACCCAAGAAGTGATTTAAGTGACCAAAATCTTTACCAAGAGGCAAGAGTAGGCACTAACCGATCAATAAAACATTTTTTTGTTACCGGTTAGCACGATATCATCGACATATACTAAGAAATAGCAAATAATCATGCTTGTGGTCTTGCTTATTGGCGTCTCTGAGAATTCATGTATCATGTTTGAGCTCTAAAAAATGTGTCCTTATACCTTTACAATTATGTTTTTATTTTTCTTAAATCAAATTAGTATTATGCCCAATAAACTTAATGTCAATTGGGTTTAAACCATAAAAAAATGGGATATTGGCCTCTAATAATCCCTATTAGACGTCATTGTCCATTGGCAATCCCACCCTTTTTATTCCACCTGACAGTCCCACCTTTCAACTATTTTTCCTCCACCGGTCCTTAGTTAAAAAAACTTAACTCCGTTAAGTTTTTTTTCCGGATTACATACTGACGTTTTTTGGGCTTTTGATCAGAACGAGAATACGAGTCGAATGATGTAAAACTTACCTTGAAATTGTGTTCCAAATGACGAAAACGGTGGTTCTATTCGGGCGTTTAAACTTCCAATTAACAAAAATAAAGTCGTTTGGAGCACCGTTTCGAGGTAAATTTTACATCAATAGACTCGTATTCTCGTTCTAATCAAAAGCCCTAAGAAGTCAGTTTGTAATTAAGAAAAAAACTTAACTTCATTAAGTTTTTACTTAACTCCGTTAAGTTTTTTTTAACTGGGGCAGTGGGAATAAAAAAAATGTGGGACTGTCAATGGTCAATGATGTCTAGTTGGAATTATTAGAGGCCACTATCCCTAAAAAATATTTGTAAATGGGCCTATATTGGAATTGATATATGTTTACTATTTTATAAAGACTTAACATATATATATATATATATATATATATATATAATGTACTTCACGGCTTAACATACATTAACGTACGCGACCAAATACATAACATGCGTGATTATTTTTTTCGTCAACATAACGTGCGTGATTATCCATCCTATGCGTGATTATCACTAAATAACTGATCCCATGCGTTATTATCTGTTCCCATGCGTGATTATATGTTCCATGCGTGATTATAGCCCTGGTCTGACGGTCACCGTTGTCGCCTACATGAAGTATGATAAGCCGTGAAGTATGTTAACCGCACTCTATATATATATATATATATATATATATATATATATAAAAGATCCTATAAAAAGATGAAATTTGTGAGAATGATAAGAAAGAACATGATGAGGACACATACCATTATTTAATTTATTAGGATAAGGGCAATTGAGTAATTTAATAGAAAAAAACCTAATTAAAGATAAAGATTATGTTGTAACCGTTTTTTTGGAGTTATTTTAGGAATTCAATTTTTTTTTACGTTCAATTGTTCAATCTTGTTTTCTATGGTGTTTTATTTTCCGAATTCAAAATATGGTGTCTTGTTTTTGTTGATATGGTTGTGTACAGTATATGAGGTTTAATAAGATTTATAGTGTTTTTGTAAAAGGAAAAAAGTTAGGTCGTTATATTTTTTTATTGCTAATGGAATGGTGTCTTTGTATACTTGTATGGTGTATTGTTTTTTATAGTGTTTTATTTTAGTTTCATGGTGTTTCTGTTTAAGAAAATGGTAGTTCGCTGAATTCAATGGTATTTGCAATGTTATGGTATCTTATATACGCTCATGGTGTTTTACTGTATGAACATAGACAAAACACCATGGACTAAAACATCCAATCGACATGTAATTTTTTTTCTCTATATAAGTATAACAATATGGTACTCAAATTAAAGATAAAACACATGTTATTATGGAGGAGATTACAACTTCCGTCCTTGTTTTTGATAAAAGTGGAGGAGATTATTCATCAAAATACGGATTTCACTCCTGATTTGGTATAATTTTCCTCGTTTTGTAGCTAAAACGCAAGCTGATCAGGCAACTTTAGTCGAGAGTTTGCGGTTTTCACACCTGTTCTCGGCCTCATCGCCTGTTCACAACTTGAAAATTCGAGTGAAATGCTAGAAAAGAGTGAGTGATAGTGACGAGTTTACGCATACGCGTGAGTTGGTCTGTTGGTTCTCAACTATAGTCTAGGTCTCTAAGACTTCGACCCGGACTAGGTCGAGTCTTGCCTAATTCCCTATAGTTATGGCTCTGATACCAATCTGTCACACCCCAACCGATGGCGGAATCATCGGGGCGCGGCACTGAGCGAAACAGATTGTCCAGAAGTTTCCATAACAACTATCATTACCATTCAATTTAAGTTAACATGTCCCATACCATGTCTCAAATAGTAAAACAAGTTATTACAGACAAAAACTAAACAAATTATTCTGTTCCGACAACTCAGATTTAAGCATAACTAAATTATTCGTTGGTTTCTAGGACTCCAGTTCCTAGCTTCAATTTCATCACAGCCCGAGAAGCATATAAACAACCTAGGCACCTGTCACATACGTTAAAATAATGTCAATACATAAAATGTAAAGGTGAGCATACAAGTTTAATAATAGCATATAGAGTTCGAATTCGTTTACGCATAACCAGCACGTACACATAGTGAAATGAAGCACGTTAGTTATCGACATAGATCCATCGATACCAGTGACTGCGGGTTGACTGCCCGAGGCAGTTCGCAATACACGATTACCACTGTAATCCATGCAAGTAAAAGATCCTTAACAACCCCCGTGGAAACGGGTGCTGAGTCCAAACTATAGTACTATCGTTGCTAAGGCAGGTAGACAGCATTCCATGTGTAAACATAACAAACAAGCATTCATAAGCCACGTATAACATGCGTTAACGGTTGAGCGTTAAAATAGCTTGAGTAGTGTGATAGTTGTAGTTTGAATAGTTGTAACGTATGTAACACCCAAAAGTGCTAAAGCAAAAAGGGTTCGAGTATACTCACAGCGATATGGATTGAAGGGAGCGCTTTACAGCGAGTACGATTAGCCTGAATAGATTCGATAACGTAACGATAAGTGACGCGTAAATCAGTACAAGTGAGAGTGGGTAGGAGGACTGATCGTGCGGATCAGTCATCCGTGCGTAGAAGTCATCCGTGCGCATGACCTATCCGTACGGATGGTGATGCGTGCGGATGGTGCTCCATCCGGATTGGTCATCCGTGCGTGTGACTGTCCGTGCGGTTGGCAACCCGTGCGGACGAGTCATACGTGCGGACGTCTCACCCGTATGGTTAGATTGCTTGTGTGGATAAACGTTCTAGTGGATTGTTTCTTCCTAAGATGTGTTTGTGTACGATGGCTTGTGCTTTGGAGTTTTCGTTGTAGCATTTAGAAAACACCAAAGTGTTTCTACCTTTCAAGCCGGCCGCGCGGACGGCGGTCCGTGCGTGTGGTAGTCCGTGCGGACAGCCTGTGCGCGCGGGCAGAGTCAATCCGTCCGGATAGCCCGTCCGTGCGCACGGCTTGACCGTGCGGGTGGGGTTTGTCTGATTTTCATTTTAAGGCCTTAGTATCTCATGATCCGATGAGTAATCCCTTCAGAGGTCGTCTGTCCGGATTGCTCGTTCGTCGATACTCAAACCTCGCTTGGAAGGTTGGTCCCAAGGGTAGTCCGTACGGGTGGCAACCCGTGCGTATGACCTGTGCGTGCGGATGGTCATCCGTGCGCACAGCTTGTCCGTGCGGGTGGCTAGTCCGTGCGGACAACTGCTCCGGTTGTTCCGTTCGTCTACACTTGGTTTCTGTTGTCGTTTATCGAGACGTTCTGATTACGTGGCAACCACTTGGGGTTGCGTTCTCACCCGCGTGACTAGACCGGTTAGGAACCACCCTAACTCGGCCTGCCGGCGACTCAGAACGGTCGTCCCGGTTAACCCCGAAATCAGTTGTCTAGGGTACAACTCCAGATCTGGAACTAGGGTATCACTATTGACGAGCAAAACACTAGGACTGATCGGATTTGTACTGGTTTTTAAGGTTAAAAGAAGGAGAGAACTTAGGTTTATTTCTTTCAACTCTTTTATCCTTAGGAAAGTTTAGATCTAGGTGAAATTATTGTAAAAATTTGTAGAAATCGTGTAGATCTGAGATATTCTTGGTGGAATGAGGCCAAGCATGAAGTTCTTACGAACTTCATGGTGACGTCACCCATGATTACCTCAAATCCGGATGATTTCATGGTTAAAATTGAAGATTCGAAAGATAGAAGTGTGTAGAATCGTGCAGTGATTAAAGATGTACAAGAATTAGTGCAAGATCTTACCTGGATTGAGAGAAATCTGGAGAAAGGTGGAGAATGCGTGTGGTTCGGACGTCACTTGCCAAAAGTGGAAAAAGTGGATAGTGACCCGTGTATTTATAGGATGCCAAAAAGGGAAAGGAGGTGAGCCGTGCGCACGGCACGCACCCGGGTAGGCTATCCGCGCGGGCTGGCCACCCGTGCGGACTGGCAATCCGTGCGGATTGGCCATCCGTGCGGATGGGCCATCCGTGCGGATGCCACCGCCTTGGGCGAGCTCGATGCGATGTTGATTCGGCTCGGATTTACGATCGGTTTGATAGGGTTTCCTAATTCAAATTACTTTCAGTCCCAACTACTTCTTATATGGTTCGATTCGGGATTCGAGTTCGGGTTCGATCATAGTCGAGTTAGACTTCGAGTTCGATTGAGTTCGCTTGATTACCACCACACAACATAAAATAAACATGCACAAGTAACACGTAAGGCACACACACACGTATGACTGACAAATAAAATACGAAATTCGGGTTACGATTTAGTGTCGATTTGATTTGCTTGCTTGATTAACTTTATCGCATTGTTACTTCCTATTGTTCACAGTCGTAGGTCGATCGAAAATACGATTGGTAAGACTTGATTATTGTAATGTACAACATTTACTCCACATAATCTAAATATAATAGAAACAATTCTACGAGTCATGTCGCGCGAAATCGGTCGTTGACCTTGACCTTGACTTTGACTTTCACTCGTGAAAACACGGGGTGTTACAGCCTCCCCTTGTTTAGGAAATTTCGTCCCGAAATTAAGCTGAAGCTGTACTGATTCGTGGATCACATGTGAGAGTCCTTAGTTTGAACTTTGGAGTCGTTTGGAAGAAATTCGAATTACTGTAGGTCCGGATTTGACTCCGATTCAATTGCGTAACAACACGTTCAACGTGCGGAATCCGCGAACGTGTGTTGACTAAGCACAATCGTACGGTGTCGAATCGATCCTACAAGTGGTATCTGAGCAGGTGCTCGGTTGCGAGATCAAACATGCTCAGATTTGAGCAGTTTCTTCATCTTTGCAGGGTCGGTTTTGAACCTGACTCGATTGTGTGACCGACCGTGCAACGTGCGAAATCCGTGAACGTACGTGATCGAACTCACAATGACGTACTAACGACGTGATTGTATTGACAATCTGACGATTACAAGCTCCAAAAATCACGTGAGAGACTTTCTCTATCTAGACTTTCTCCATCTAAGATTATCTCTCTAATAATTGGTGATTCTATTTATAAAATTCAATCTTCATTAGCTTTGGCGGCTTCTGTTGGCTTCCATACATATTATCATATTTCAAATTCTCTGAAATCTCTCTCGAATACTCGTTGTTTTAGTTGGACGTTGCTTCCTCGTTAAACAGTTGTGGATACTTTGCCTTCATGTCGCTTTCGAGTTCCCAAGTGAACTCCGCGCCTTGTTTGCCTTCCCACCGGACTTTCACAATGGGAATGCGTGAGCGCCTGAGTTCTTTGGTTTGGCGATCCATGATTTCGACAGGCTTTTCCACGAAGTGCAATGTTTCGTTCACTCGTAGATCGTCTAGAGGAACATGTTTGGCTGGTTCGTAGATGGTCTTTCGGAGGTTTGACACGTGGAAGATCGGATGGACATTGTTAAGTTCTTCCGGTAATTCGAGTCTGTAGGCGACTTTTCCGATCCTTTCCAGAATCTTAAAAGGTCCCACATACCGAGGCGCTAGCTTCCCCTTTTTGCCAAATCGGACTACACCCCTCCAAGGTGATACCTTTAGGAGTACGTAGTCACCAATGCCATACTCGCGGTGCTTGCGCTTTTTATCGGCGAGAAGCTTCTGTCTATCTCGAGCCTTCGCTAGGTTGTCCCGAATTTGGAAGATTTTGTCTGTCGTTTCTTGTAGTAGTTCCGGACCGGTTAGTTGCGAGTGACCGATCTCGTGCCACACAATAGGCGATCGACATCTTCTTCCGTATAAGGCTTCGAAAGGAGCCATCTGGATGCTAGCCTGGTAGCTGTTGTTGTACGAGAATTCGACTAACGGAAGGTGTCTATCCCAATTACCACCAAAATCTAAAACACATGAACGGAGCATGTCTTCAAGCGTACGAATCGTTCTCTCGCTCTGACCGTCTGTTTGTGGGTGGAATGCAGTACTTAGGTTGAGCGTCGTACCTAATGCCGTTTGAAATGTTCCCCACAATCGTGACGTAAATCGAGCATCACGGTCAGAGATGATGTCACGAGGCGTACCATGTCGACAAATGATCTCGTCGGTGTAGATTCGGGCTAATCGTTCCACCTTGTAGTCCTCTCGTATTGGCAGAAAGTGGGCTGATTTGGTCAAACGGTCAATGATAACCCAAATGCTGTCGTGACCTGATGACGTGGTTGGAAGCTTGGTTACGAAATCAATAGCTATGCTCTCCCACTTCCACATGGGGATTGGAGGTTGTTCGAGCAAGCCAGAGGGTCGTTGATGTTCAGCCTTGACTCTAGCACAGGTTAGACATCTTCCAACGTAGAGAGCGATATCCCGTTTCATGCCCGGCCACCAGTACCTATATCGAAGGTCATGGTACATTTTGTCGGCACCGGGATGAATAGAGTATCGGGATTTGTGGGCTTCATCCATGATGATCTGTCGCAGGTTAGTTCGCTTGGGAATCCAGATCTTGTCTAAGTAGTGGAATATCCCGTTCGATTTGCTCACAAGTTGGGCTCCGTCGTGGTAGATTCTCTCTTTCTTCAGAGTGCGCTCGTTGAAACATGCATGCTGGGCGTCGCGAATAAGAGCTTCGAGATTGTGCTGGGCTTGAACATTTCGAGTGCTAAGCAGATAACTCCGTCTGCTAAGTGCGTCGGCAACAACATTTGCTTTGCCTGGGTGATAACGAATCTCGCAATCGTAATCGTTGAGAAGTTCTACCCATCGGCGTTGACGCATATTTAGTTCCCTCTGATTAAAAATGTGTTGTAGGCTCTTATGATCGGTGAAGATCGTACACTTGGTACCATACAGGTAGTGTCGCCAAATCTTTAATGCAAAGACAACTGCGCCTAGCTCGAGATCGTGGGTTGTATAGTTCTTCTCGTGGATTTTGAGCTGACGAGATGCGTAAGCAATAACTTTGTCTCGTTGCATTAGGACACAACCGAGACCAAGGTTAGAAGCATCACAGTAGACAATGAAATTATCGTTTCCGTCGGGCAGCGTGAGAACAGGGGCATTGCAAAGCATGTATTTGAGGGTTCGAAAGGCGGACTCTTGTTTAGTTCCCCAGAAAAAGGGCTGGTCTTTATGAGTGAGAGAAGTGAGTGGTACAGCAATCTTCGAGAATCCTTCGATGAATCGTCGATAATAGCCCGCCAGTCCGAGAAAGGAACGGACTTCAGTCGGGTTCTTAGGCGTAACCCAGCTCTTAACAGCTTCAATCTTCGCAGGATCGACGTGAATGCCCTGACTATTTACGATGTGACCCAGAAATTGAACCTCCCCCAGCCAAAATTCGCACTTGGAGAATTTGGCGTAGAGTTGGTTTCCCTGAAGTAACTCGAGAACCAAACGTAGGTGCTGCGCGTGTTCGGATCTCGTTTTGGAATAGATCAAGACATCGTCGATAAACACGATGACGAAACGGTCAAGATACGGTTTACACACTCGATTCATCAGATCCATGAAAACGGCTGGTGCATTGGTTAGGCCAAAAGGCATGACAACGAATTCATAATGGCCGTAACGAGTGCGAAACGCTGTTTTGGGAATATCCTCCTCCTGTATACGTAGCTGATGATATCCGGAACGCAGGTCGATCTTCGAGAAACACGTAGCGCCCTGTAATTGATCAAACAAATCGTCGATTCGAGGCAGAGGATAGCGATTCTTGATAGTCAACTTATTCAATTCCCGGTAATCGATGCACATCCGGAACGTCCCATCCTTCTTTTTGACGAAAAGGACTGGTGCGCCCCACGGAGAGGTGCTCGGACGAATAAAGCCTTTCTCAAGCAATTCTTGGAGTTGGGTTGAGAGTTCACGCATTTCGGACGGCGCGAGTCGGTAAGGAGCTCTGGCAATAGGATTCGCTCCGGGAATGAGGTCAATGCGAAAATCGATATCACGCTTAGGAGGTAGTCCGGGAAGATCCTCGGGAAAGACTCGAGGAAATTCTCGAACCACTGGAACGTCCTTCACCTTTTTCTTCTCTTTCTTTTCCTTCTCCGCTGCTACGACATGAGCCAAGAAGGCCCTGTACTCCTTACGGAGATACTTGCTGGCTTGTAGGCATGATATAAGTTTGAGACCCTTCGAAGTAGTATCTCCATAGACGCACAATGAATCACCGTTGGCGAGGGAAAAACGAATCATTTTATCGAAGCACACAACTTCGGCATGATTTTCGCGAAGAAAGTCCATGCCTACTATGACATCAAAGCTTCCTAGTTGCATTGGGATAAGATCGATTGAGAAGATGTGATTGTTGAGCTCGAGTGTGCAATCACGAATGACAGAGTTTACAGTGACGGTTCTTCCGGTGGCGACTTCAACTTCGAATGCAGAGGAGAGTCGAGAGCGATTACGACTAAGGAGTTTCTCAAATTCGAGTGACACAAAGCAATTATCGGCTCCAGTATCAAACAAACATGAAGCATAAATACCATTCACAAGGAACGTACCATTGACCACGTTGTTGTCGGCCTGGGCTTGACGCACGTTGAGATTGAAAGTTCTGGCACGTGCGGCCTGTTGCTGTTGCTGTTGCTGTTGCTGTGGTTGCGGTTGCTGCTGTTGCTGCTGTTGCTGCTGGGGTTCTTGTTTCACCACCCTGTTCGGGCACATGTTGGCGAAATGGTTCGGGTCGCCACATGTGAAGCATGCTCTGGCTTTGACTGCGGGTGCCGGAGGCGCTTGTTGACCCTGTGGGGCAGCGAGTAGAGCTTGATTGGCAGGAGCTTGACGAATACGGCAGTTGGCAGTAAAGTGGCCGTAGACGTTGCAATGAGCACAGTAGCGGCATTGAATAGTAGTTGGATGATGATAGGTGCAAGTAGGGCAGAGTGGGTGTGGTCCAGTATATGCACGCTTTGCAGGCGGTGCATTGGCCACAGGCGCCACTACTTGACGCTGTTGAGCAGGTACCGTTTGGGTCGGTGCAGCAGTAATCGCACAGTTCTTGTTGGTGGAGTTGTTCTTTCTCTTGTTCTTTCTCTTGTTGCCTGAGGACGTGGGTTCAGCAGTCGGTGTAGCAGCAGTGGCTTGATGTAGATGCTTGGAGGTCTTATCCCACATCCCAGCCTTGACCCTTTTGTCATTGATTTCAGCGGCCAGCAGATAGGTTTCTTCGATCGTGGTAGTCTTAGCCGCTTGCACGAAATCAGCAACGCAGTCGGGCAAAGCTCGGATGTATTTCTTGATGGTCATCTCAGGGGTCTTGACCTGGTCAGGACAGATAATGCTGAGCTGTTTGAAGCGAGCAGTGAGACCAGCATTGTCTCCATCTTTCTGATGTATGTGCCAAAATTCATCTTCAAGCTTTTGACGCTCGTGAGGAGGGCAGAATTCCTCCAGCATGACTGCCTTGAGCTCATCCCACGACAATCCGTAGGCTGCATCATTCCCTCTCTTGTTCCTCTCGGCCGTCCACCAGTCCAGAGCACGGGACTGAAAGACGCCGGTAGCATTCAGAGTTCGAAGATCATCAGGGCAACCACTTTGTCGCAGAGTGACCTCGATAGAGTCAAACCAGTGGAATAGAGCAGTAGGACCTCCTTCGCCTGTGAATTCTTTCGGCCCACATGACTTGAATTGTTTGAAACTGAAAGGTCTCGCAGCAGCTTTGGGACCTTCAGTCCTTGATTCCTCGGATGACTTGCTGGCATTCTCGCAGACACCGCTCACAGCCTTTGCTACCGCTTTCGCGACGATGGAAGCAAGGCGTCTGTCCCTCTTTTCTTGACGAGAGAGCCGATGATGGGATCCAGACGACATTGTCTGCAATAGACACCGCCATGGAACTCAACACATGTATTCGAATCTCACCTCACACGTCTAGGATTACTAAAGCTCAGTAACACGTACCATGTAAACGCATATAGTCACAGATCACAAACTTGCACAAAATCACATAAACACATAGAGCACGTAATCACAACATTCCTAAACGTGTAAACACAATAGCAAGAAAGCACATATATCCCTAATTACTAAGGCAGTCAGAAAACAGAAACCTAGTATTCAGAGTTTGCGAGTGTTCGAAAGCAGTGTAACGCGAGTGATCTGAAGTTGTTGTGTGTCGAGTGAGATTTGTGTTTCTGCAGAAGCAATAGTGTTGGGTCGAAACCAATAGTTCCTCAAAACGTTAACAATTAACAGAAAATGCATAAAACTTTCATAAAGATTGATAAATCGGAGGTAGATTGTCTGTGGCTAAGTAGACGTCGACTAACCAAAGTAGCTCGACTATTCACAAGGACCTTGCACAACGACCTCCAGGACTATGCCTTGCCTCGATTCTTGGGCGTCGGCGCAATTCCCTTTGATTAGGTTGTGTCTTTAGCCCGTTGGAGTCCATCGAACTTTGGTGGAGTTTTGTATAAAAGCGGGACGAGTCGTCAAGGTTAGGGTTTCACCCCTATCTTACAACTTCCGTCCTTGTTTTTGATAAAAGTGGAGGAGATTATTCATCAAAATACGGATTTCACTCCTGATTTGGTATAATTTTCCTCGTTTTGTAGCTAAAACGCAAGCTGATCAGGCAACTTTAGTCGAGAGTTTGCGGTTTTCACACCTGTTCTCGGCCTCATCGCCTGTTCACAACTTGAAAATTCGAGTGAAATGCTAGAAAAGAGTGAGTGATAGTGACGAGTTTACGCATACGCGTGAGTTGGTCTGTTGGTTCTCAACTATAGTCTAGGTCTCTAAGACTTCGACCCGGACTAGGTCGAGTCTTGCCTAATTCCCTATAGTTATGGCTCTGATACCAATCTGTCACACCCCAACCGATGGCGGAATCATCGGGGCGCGGCACTGAGCGAAACAGATTGTCCAGAAGTTTCCATAACAACTATCATTACCATTCAATTTAAGTTAACATGTCCCATACCATGTCTCAAATAGTAAAACAAGTTATTACAGACAAAAACTAAACAAATTATTCTGTTCCGACAACTCAGATTTAAGCATAACTAAATTATTCGTTGGTTTCTAGGACTCCAGTTCCTAGCTTCAATTTCATCACAGCCCGAGAAGCATATAAACAACCTAGGCACCTGTCACATACGTTAAAATAATGTCAATACATAAAATGTAAAGGTGAGCATACAAGTTTAATAATAGCATATAGAGTTCGAATTCGTTTACGCATAACCAGCACGTACACATAGTGAAATGAAGCACGTTAGTTATCGACATAGATCCATCGATACCAGTGACTGCGGGTTGACTGCCCGAGGCAGTTCGCAATACACGATTACCACTGTAATCCATGCAAGTAAAAGATCCTTAACAACCCCCGTGGAAACGGGTGCTGAGTCCAAACTATAGTACTATCGTTGCTAAGGCAGGTAGACAGCATTCCATGTGTAAACATAACAAACAAGCATTCATAAGCCACGTATAACATGCGTTAACGGTTGAGCGTTAAAATAGCTTGAGTAGTGTGATAGTTGTAGTTTGAATAGTTGTAACGTATGTAACACCCAAAAGTGCTAAAGCAAAAAGGGTTCGAGTATACTCACAGCGATATGGATTGAAGGGAGCGCTTTACAGCGAGTACGATTAGCCTGAATAGATTCGATAACGTAACGATAAGTGACGCGTAAATCAGTACAAGTGAGAGTGGGTAGGAGGACTGATCGTGCGGATCAGTCATCCGTGCGTAGAAGTCATCCGTGCGCATGACCTATCCGTACGGATGGTGATGCGTGCGGATGGTGCTCCATCCGGATTGGTCATCCGTGCGTGTGACTGTCCGTGCGGTTGGCAACCCGTGCGGACGAGTCATACGTGCGGACGTCTCACCCGTATGGTTAGATTGCTTGTGTGGATAAACGTTCTAGTGGATTGTTTCTTCCTAAGATGTGTTTGTGTACGATGGCTTGTGCTTTGGAGTTTTCGTTGTAGCATTTAGAAAACACCAAAGTGTTTCTACCTTTCAAGCCGGCCGCGCGGACGGCGGTCCGTGCGTGTGGTAGTCCGTGCGGACAGCCTGTGCGCGCGGGCAGAGTCAATCCGTCCGGATAGCCCGTCCGTGCGCACGGCTTGACCGTGCGGGTGGGGTTTGTCTGATTTTCATTTTAAGGCCTTAGTATCTCATGATCCGATGAGTAATCCCTTCAGAGGTCGTCTGTCCGGATTGCTCGTTCGTCGATACTCAAACCTCGCTTGGAAGGTTGGTCCCAAGGGTAGTCCGTACGGGTGGCAACCCGTGCGTATGACCTGTGCGTGCGGATGGTCATCCGTGCGCACAGCTTGTCCGTGCGGGTGGCTAGTCCGTGCGGACAACTGCTCCGGTTGTTCCGTTCGTCTACACTTGGTTTCTGTTGTCGTTTATCGAGACGTTCTGATTACGTGGCAACCACTTGGGGTTGCGTTCTCACCCGCGTGACTAGACCGGTTAGGAACCACCCTAACTCGGCCTGCCGGCGACTCAGAACGGTCGTCCCGGTTAACCCCGAAATCAGTTGTCTAGGGTACAACTCCAGATCTGGAACTAGGGTATCACTATTGACGAGCAAAACACTAGGACTGATCGGATTTGTACTGGTTTTTAAGGGTAAAAGAAGGAGAGAACTTAGGTTTATTTCTTTCAACTCTTTTATCCTTAGGAAAGTTTAGATCTAGGTGAAATTATTGTAAAAATTTGTAGAAATCGTGTAGATCTGAGATATTCTTGGTGGAATGAGGCCAAGCATGAAGTTCTTACGAACTTCATGGTGACGTCACCCATGATTACCTCAAATCCGGATGATTTCATGGTTAAAATTGAAGATTCGAAAGATAGAAGTGTGTAGAATCGTGCAGTGATTAAAGATGTACAAGAATTAGTGCAAGATCTTACCTGGATTGAGAGAAATCTGGAGAAAGGTGGAGAATGCGTGTGGTTCGGACGTCACTTGCCAAAAGTGGAAAAAGTGGATAGTGACCCGTGTATTTATAGGATGCCAAAAAGGGAAAGGAGGTGAGCCGTGCGCACGGCACGCACCCGGGTAGGCTATCCGCGCGGGCTGGCCACCCGTGCGGACTGGCAATCCGTGCGGATTGGCCATCCGTGCGGATGGGCCATCCGTGCGGATGCCACCGCCTTGGGCGAGCTCGATGCGATGTTGATTCGGCTCGGATTTACGATCGGTTTGATAGGGTTTCCTAATTCAAATTACTTTCAGTCCCAACTACTTCTTATATGGTTCGATTCGGGATTCGAGTTCGGGTTCGATCATAGTCGAGTTAGACTTCGAGTTCGATTGAGTTCGCTTGATTACCACCACACAACATAAAATAAACATGCACAAGTAACACGTAAGGCACACACACACGTATGACTGACAAATAAAATACGAAATTCGGGTTACGATTTAGTGTCGATTTGATTTGCTTGCTTGATTAACTTTATCGCATTGTTACTTCCTATTGTTCACAGTCGTAGGTCGATCGAAAATACGATTGGTAAGACTTGATTATTGTAATGTACAACATTTACTCCACATAATCTAAATATAATAGAAACAATTCTACGAGTCATGTCGCGCGAAATCGGTCGTTGACCTTGACCTTGACTTTGACTTTCACTCGTGAAAACACGGGGTGTTACAATTGATTTAGGGCTTTGTTGATGATTAGGTAATCATTATTTAATTATTCTTATTATTATTTTGTATTTATATAAATAATGTTAAAACAATTAATTTGAAACTAAAAATAAATTGGAAAAAATAAAACTAAGTTGAAAAATGCAATAATCTAAAATTACCATAAATATTTTTTTTTAAAAACACTCGCGTAGAGTTTTAGCCCTAAGTCTAAAAATTTAAAATAATATATAATTAATTAAAAACCTTTTGACATATAACCTGTTTATTTTGATACATCGTAAGATTAAAAAAAATCATACACAATTAATCTATACTATATAATAAAAGAAACCTGATTTGGGACACATGTCATTCAATGAGGGCATCAATAATTTATAGATAAATTTTAAATTAAAAAGATTTAAATATTATATTAGAATTTTATTTTGATTGTAAATCTAAAGTCTAAAATGTGTTTTAAATCTACTCTACAATTTATGGATTTAATTTTGATTTGAAATATTTAAACAAAAACCCATAAAATTAATAACCATTTAATCAATTAAACGCTAATATGAAGGTAGCATATTAATTAACGGATAAACCAAATAAAATGTGTTTTTTTTTTTCAGATTTTAATATGGGGGTAATCTTTTTTTTTATTTTAAAGCATCTTCCCTTTATTTTTTTTATGCAAGCTTTATATATTATATTACTTAAAAGTTTGTTCATCTTTGTTTTTTCAAACAATATTCCGACCGAATAACTTTGTATTTGAAACTATGTATAGGCTGTTTATATGTTATTAGTAATTTAAACTAAGAATTGTTGTTTTTAACTTATGCTATTAATAGATAATATTCATGTTAATTATTTATTAAACAAATAAAGTATTAATAAAATTCATAAAGTCATTTGTTTAATGAAATTAATAAATAGGAAGAGTTACAGAATTGTTTTTGTTATTTAGTATTAATCAATCTTCATCATAAAAACAATTAGCGACGTTCTATATCATTACACTAATAATCAAACATAAAACTTTAGAGTATGTATGTAACTAAATAGCATTTCAATACGTCAATCCTATCACATTTAATTAAGATTGTATTATTAATCGTGTATTTAAAATAGGATTCCAAGACGTCTTAATCCTCTCGTATTTTAATAAATAAAATGTGTATCAAAGTTTATTTTTTAAAACATATCTTAACGACTATATGTGTAATACACGGATTTAATCAACATGTACAATACGATACACGGGGTTTTTTAAAGATATAATTTTTTATTATTTAATATATAAAACATATATTCATTCAACCCGTGTAATACACGGGGTTCTAACCTAGTAACTAATTAATAGAAAACATTATAAGAAAATAAGAAGCAATATAATAACAATGAGTTGTAAAGATTGTTTATACGAATTGAATGCTAGGGTTTGTGTTTTAGAGATGGGGAAATCGAATGGTGTAGAGGATTTGTGTTGTTATAGCGGAATTCTTTATAATTTTTTTATCAAACACAATAGATAGCCAAATTTAAATTATAAAATACTAAAAAAATAAAATTTTCATTTTTATTTATTTTCAGTAGATCCGGTTTTGTGGAACGGGTTGGGTTTTGGAGATCCATTTTTGACGAATGTTACACGAGAAGGCGTAAAGAGATTAGTTAACTCTTTAAATACTTGCCTTCCCTTAACTATTTAAATACTTGCATATACTACTATTTATTATTTACAAGTGCATTATTGGGTTCAAATAAGTGTATAATTTCTATAAATCAACTGTTAAACAAAATAATTAAAAAAACCTATTCACCCCCTCTAGTTTTCTACATTGTCTATGATTCGATAAAAGTTTTATTCAAACAGATCACATATATATTTGATTTTTTTAATTGTCACAACCAAACATATACCGACCAAATATCATCCAGTATCATATTCATTTTTATGGTTTTCTCGACGTGGAGGTATAAGCTTCGTTGAACACAAAGTTGTATTAGCAATAAAGTATTTTTTTTTATATCCTAAGTTGTATCGAGTGTTGGCACCACCATACTTCTACCCTTGGTTTTAAAAAGCGTGCCTGAGGCGCGAGGCGCACTAAGGCGCAGCTTCTAGGGCTTTTTCACTCAGCGCTTTGTGTAATTACAAGAAGCGCCCAAAAGGCGCAGATTTTTGGGTTTTTTTGGGGGGCTTTTTGGTTTGAGGTGCGCGTCTCATGTATTTGAGGCGTTTTTCTGCAGAAAAATATTGTACCTTAGGTTTTTTGACTTGTACATGTAAGTAAAATGGTATAAAAGCCTTATTTATAGCTATATGTTGGTTAAAATAAGCTAAAACCCTATGGGATATGTATGGGATATATAAAAAAAATTATATAAACACCTTGTGCCTCGGGTACGAAAAGCCCACCGCTTTTGCGCTTTGCGCCTCAATTTTAGACCTTGTCGCTTTTGTGCGACTATCGCTTTTTAAAACCAAGCTGCTACCGTAATAAACTGAACCGATACTGATTGCACAATGTTGGTACCGGAACGAGTATTCGTCTTTATGGTTTTCAATCGATGTAAAACATATGTTGAAAACTATGCCGAGTGTCAATACTTTATTGATGTTGCAATTAACCAAACCGAATCGAAACTGACCGACACCTCGCTACAAAAAAGCATGGGAGAATCCCGCTAGTATGATATGAAAAGGAAGATGTCATAAAAAGTAAGTGGTCCGTGAATTATGTGGTGCCGTGTGATTTGGATTGTGATGGATTATCGACATATGTAAAAGCCTGTTTATTTTTTATTTTTTATTTTTTTATATATAAAAACGATTTAAAAGAAAAAGAAAGTTATATTTTTATTTTTTTCACTTCTTATCTATTACTTTCTTTAAATTATTTGAAAGGTCATTTTGCAACTTACTTTTTAAAGTTATACTAGTATTAAGGGCCCCCGCATTGCGGGGGGAGGGGGCATACACCGTGCCAAATAGCACTAATGCTACACAACTACCAGCGACCAACAACACCATAAAAGCTCGTTAAAAGAAAATAATAAAAAGGAAAAATAACACCAAATGAAAAACATACGTAAAATCGTTGAACCGTATGCCAATTGCGACATGTTAATGCGAAGAAATAAGACTGAAATGTAAAAATAGAAAAGAATAACTAAGTCGATCTAATACCACGCGCGTTGCGACGAACCTGTCAAACAGGGAAAAATAGACGCATTGTGACGGTCCTGTCAAACAGGAAAAAATAATCGAAAAAACTTTGAAACCCACACGTACGTTACGGCGTGTTTACTCGCAAAAGTAGAACAAATCTAAAACGAAAAATTTGAAAAAGATGAAAAATACGTGGATCAAAGTTGAAAATAAAAATGTGTTGGGGTTAAATTGCAAAAGATGAAAACTTTTGTGTTAAAAGTAAAAAAAACAAAAAGGTTAAAATTAGAGTTGTAAACGAACCGAACGAACACGAACAAGGCCATGTTCGGGTTCGTTCGTTAAGGAAATTAACATGTTCGCGAACTGTTCACGAACGCATACCGAACATAAGTTTATGTTCGTGTTCGTTCGTTAAGGAAATTCAGTTGTTCACGAACGGTTCGTGAACACTGGTCTTGAACACAAACAAACGCAAGCAAATAAAAATAAACGCAAACGAACATTTAACTTGAAAATAAAAAAATAAAAACATCGTATCCTTAAACATTGAATATAAGTAGTTAAAAACAACCATCAAATGATAAATCAAAACACAAGAAGTCTACTAGACCACCAAACGATGAATCAAGTTTAACTAATTTAGACATAATTATCCCCAAAAATGTCTTAGAATGTCCAAATTTTAGCTACTTAGAAAAAATAGGGTTTCAAGTTTTAATATGTTTAGATAAAATGTTTATTATTTATTATTTTTTTTATATAATCAAACAAACACGAACGAACGTAAACGAACATATTACCGAACGTTCACGAACGTAGTCGAACGAACGAGACCTGTGTTCGTGTTCGTTCGCTAAGCTAACCGAACGGAATTTTTTGTTCGTGTTCGTTCATTAAGCTAATCGAACGAACATAAACGAACTTCCCGCCGAACGGTTCACGAACTGTTCGTTGAACGTTCGGTTCGTTTACAGCCCTAGTTAAAATGCAAAAAATAAAACCTTTGGGTTAGAAATGAAAAATCAAAAATTTTTTTGAAAGACTCCCCATGCTTGAAGTACAAGCCATAATGCACAAACATTTTCCTAATTTATAATATGGTAATATGTTACCTCCACTCAATACTCAATGTCCTTTTCTATATTTTGGTATTGTTGAGTAATTTTTATCTTTTAGGATAATTTTGTAAAATGTTCTTATAGTGTAATTTTCATCTTATAGAGTAATTTGTTGAGTATCATAATTACTGAACAAATGATCTTGTTTGGTAATTTTGATGTTGTAAGGTAATTTTGCAGAGTAATTTTGATACACTTGTAGAGTAATTTTGATAATTACCCTACGAACAAATAATTATGAAAATGTCAACGCGTTTTTTTGGCATTTTCATGCCTTTTGTACGTTTTGTAATATAAGAAATTTTTTACGTGAACTTAACCCTTCATGAGTAACTGACGACTAACCTCGTCCGTCGAGCATAGAACCCAACAATGCATGGACTTCAAAATCACAGCTTGAGAAAAAAACTTGTATATCAACAGATCTGCACCCCTCATCAGTAGAAAATTGTGTATCCAAATCAAGCACATGTAGATCTGAATGCTTTGAGGTCCTTCAATCTCACAAATAGCCTTAATAAACATGGATATGAAGGGTTTTGAAATAGAGATCGTGTGTAAATCTGGTGAAAAAACAGAGATCTAGAGATTTGGGTGGAAAAGAATAACAAGATGTGATTTGTTGCCGGCCCCACGGTGGGTGTCAATGAAGAAACACGAATTCACCCTTGGAGTGAGTTGAACCGTTTTCTGTAAGAGAGACCGAGAATCACACCTTGCTCTTCCTTCCGGTATCTAGATCTACAAAAGAAAAGAGATAAAAGTGGGACCTAAGTAGCACTGGAAAGGGTACGGGATCGGGGTACGGGGACGATACGGGAACGAGGAACGGCAAAACTTAAAATTCCAAGATACGGGTACGGCAATAAAAAATATAAAAAAATAAAAATACATTAAACAAATTCCAAAAATACTACATCTCCCAAAGGTAATTAATTATCAATAATCAAATCATTTTCAAATTCCGTTTCATCTAGTGAGAGATCGGCAATCGATAGAGAATTAGAGATGATGAGACTTGAGAGTTTAGAGATTAGAGAAGCCGAATATGATAGGTCTATTTATTTAATGACCGGTTGTGGAATTTGAAAAGGTAAAAACCCTAAAAATAAATGGAAACGGGCTTGATACTTCTACCAGATACGTCCCCGACAATGGAAACGTTTAGGAAACGTCCCCGACGAGTACCCATGGTGTTTCCGTCCCCGATAAGTACCCGAGACGGGTACGGCCACATAAATGGAGTCCCCGTGCTACATAGAGTGGGACTCTAGAGATGGCCGGTAGAGGAAGAATCCTCTATTTCCAGCTATCAAAGTGTGGCGGCTCCCTCTTGTCTCCCCTAATAATAAGGTAAACACCGCTTTATATAGGAGACATGGGCCTCCCTAACCTTAATAGGTCAAATCCAGTTAGGGGTTATCTCTATAAGTCCCCAGCCCATGGTAGCATAAACTGCATCGCGTTGGGCCTCGCGTTGGGTTAGTAAGCAATAAAATAAATATTATAATAAAATGCAATAAGTAATGGAAATATCCGATCGTTTAGGTCGGTTCCAATACCATACCCCATCAGCTAGTTAGCTCTGAAATGCGTGTTAAGATGATCACACAAGTCATTTAATTTTGGTTTTCCTTGACTGAAACATGTATAATTATAATAGCTCGTTAGATCGATCTGAGAAATAACTATTATTGGTTACAGTCCTCTAGTATAAACTATAGTCATAGTATCAATCAATTACGTTTTGCTCATTTGCTCATTAACTAATTAATGTTATATACTGTTGTGCAGACAGTAAGGGAATATGCGCCTGGGTTTCCAACAAGTCCAACAAATGTATCGGGTCCTTTGCTTCCAAGAAGTCCAACAAATGTATCGGCTCCTCCGCTTGAATCATTGGTAAGTCTATGCCCGTTGTTAAGTTGTCTGTAGGCATGTGAGTTATGATAGTTAGTTGTGCACTTGTGCTTCTCTTGTGCTAGTTAGTTCTCATTAGTTAGTTTAACCTAACTGCCTAATTTTGTCAATTGTTGCTCTATAAATTGAAACCCAATACACGCAACCTCTTAACCATTTCCTTATGGTGTTAGAGCTGTAGATTCAGCATGTATTTCTGAACACAAGATTCTGGCAAAACTTCGGAAGTAGGACTCTAGCATTGATTCAAAATTATTAGAACTGATGTATTGTGCTAGTTTAGGGACTATATTTGTAATATGTCATCTGTATAAGCACATCAAATATGTAACCAGGATTACAAATCCATCGAAAAACATCACCGATGGGGCAGCCGCGGCCGCAACTCTCCAACCCTTTCTTCTTTACAGTTTTTCTTCCAGCCACTCTTTTACTTTCCTTTGCCACCATCCTCTTCAAAACAACTTCCTTGTGAAATTTCTAACACAACACAACCCAACCACCAAATGTAGCTGCTAATGACCCGTACTAAACCCTAACGCCGCCGTCACTCCCTACAAACCTTCGCCACAACCCTAGCGGATTTTGCAGTGTTCTGGGAGGAACAGAAATTAATGGGTGCGTTTTAGAAGTTTTTTGCATGAGAAAATGAAAGGAAAAAGTTTGGAACACAGTTTTTTCATGATATCTGGTGGTCAACATGGTGCACCTTAGAGGGGTGTAAAAAGGCCGTTGAGACTTTGACCGAATGAACAGAGATCAACGGATAGACATTTTTTGAGGAGGAGAATCCAAGAGGAACTTTTTTTTTTTCATTCGCTATGTGCTGACTGGATGCATACTCGAGTGATCAATCGATGGATTGGGGAATTGCGTGAATGACAAGACCGGCCTAACCTAAAGCGGGTCCAATTAATACCTTTTGACTTTTCATTGCCTTTCTCGTTTTTTTCATAATATTCTACCAACTCATAAAAAACCCTAACAAACATATCAGCGACGAGTGGGAATTTTGGGCTGGAAAGAGAGAGACGTTTGGATTTCGGCGAGAAAAGTACTAGCTAGCGTGATGGTGGGAAATTCTTTCGCTTATAGTCCAGATGCCTTTAAAACCGTAGCCGTCCGATCTACCTTTCATCAACGGTTGCCAGTGTTTCATCTAGTCCAGACGCGGATAACACCTTTAGCGGCGACGTTTTAGAAGTCACCGCTAATGCCTTTGCCCCTATTGCTGCATTTTCTTGTAGTGTACCTCTATGCCTTCACAAACTAATATAACCACCATCGCAATCGTGTACAACATCCGTCACTACTGTAGTTGTCATCGTCACCGCTGCCACCGAAAACCCTAGATCTGTTGTCACCTGGAACTTGCTTGTCGTGGTAACGACAATGTGATGCTCACCGCTGCCATACAACAGTGGCTTAGCTATACAACAACAGCTTTCTTTCTGGCGAAGAGTTGCAGGTCCGCAACCACCACAGGTCGCACACGACGCTGGTGGAAAAGAAACAAACAAATTTCGTGTGAACATTTTCCAGTGTAACCTTTGCTCGGTGGGTGAAATCCCTGAAATCAAATCAGGTGAAACATGACATGGGGGAAACCGTTACTTCATCACGTAACAATGATTCCAAGGTTGACAACCTTTCTTCATGTGGGGTTCATTAGTCAAACTATTTCTTCCTTTAGGAGGTTGATTCGGGAACGAGACAGATGGGCAAGGTGATGGTGGTTTCAAATGAATAGGGTTTGAACTTTGAAGAATATTGGCTACTAGTTGACAATGGAACATGTGTCGTAATTAACATTTTGCATGGACGTCAGGACGTGGGTCTTCGTGCAACTTGGGTTAGATCTGATTGAGTTTAGTTTTATTAGCTTTCATTTACAATTTAATCCAAAAATGTTCTTGCACTTGGCTTGCGGGAGTATATTAGACCAACTTATGGATTGTGTGATAGTTTAGGTACCATATTTGTAATACGTGCATCTATACGTATAAGCACATCTCATATGTAACCCTACTCACAACATTATAACAATACAATTATATCTTAAGGTTTAAGTAAAATCGAAAGACGCATTCAATTCGGATCTTAAGCAGCAGCAGAAACAACAAATTAAAAAGCAACCGCAAACGGCAAAACAAAGTTTCTACCCTACACAGTTTTTGGGGTCGTCCCTAATCACGAGACACTTCACTACTAGAGAATTAGGTATTTGCTACCACATTTTCGGTCGCAAAACGGTAGCAATTGCTCTTTTGTCACCGTTTTGCCACCAAAAACTCGGTGGCAAAAACACACGTAGCAAATGCCCTATTGCCACCTATTTGCTACCATTTTATTTTTTGCTACCGATTTTGCTACCGTTGATTCGCCACCGTTTTGCTACCGCTTTTTGTCACCGTTTTACTACCGCTATTTTGCCACCTTTTTGCTACCGGTTTTTGTCACCGTTTTGCTACCAGATTTTGTTTTGCCACCGTTTTGCTACCGCTATTTTGCCACCTTCTTGCTACCGCTTTGTCACATTTTACCATCGTTTTGCTACCATTTATGGTATTCCATTCTATAAATTGGCTATTCCATTTCATAAAAACATAACAATTTATAACTTGTTGCCATTCCATTAAAATGTAAAAATTTATACATCTAAATCAAAACATCAAATAATTAAATTAAATTTTCCAAATCCAATCATCCAAACTAGCATCCTACAGTTCAGTTCCTTTCAATCCAATTGAAGTAACTAAACTACAATCTTTTTGCAACACTTTGTTCTAAAACATTACAAGCATCCTCCAGTTCAGTCCCGGAACAAGTGAACGTACTCGACGCATCATCATACACATAGCTATACGCACTCGGGCACGCTGCTTTAAGCATCACCGAGAATTGCGTTGGCGCACACGTTGCTGGCATTGCATGATCCCCCGTGCAGCAGAACTCAGGCGCGTTAAATGCATCACACGCGCTTTTACAAGCCACCACCGAGCCACTACCGTCCACAACTCTCAGCTCCACGCTTTTAGGTCTGCTATGCACCCTGCGTAGTGGCAGTCACCGGCACCACATGTCGGCTTTATGCTAATGCCGACATCGTACCCGTCGACAAGGCTTACATCATAAAAATCATTATCGCTGTTGGTGAAATTATCGGTAAAATCCGATTGGCTCAAGAATCGAATCCAGGTTTCCTGGTCTCCTGTAATATTAATTCTTTCAGTAGAATTAGAGAATATGTGAGTCGTACCTTTCGAGAAAACCCAGGTGGGTAGTAGACTTTGGATAAGACAGAAACTGTGAACTGGCGGTTTTCTGGTGTTTTAGTTTTGATGAAAGGAACATCGTGACCGTCGCCGACAACACTGCAAAAAGAAGTTCAACATTCACTGATTAAAGCATAGACTTATTCTAATTAATTTTATGATGCTGATGCAATTTTATGATGCGTGCATCACATGCTGCAGCCTGGTGCGGCGCCTTATGCAGTTGGCAAGCATTTGAACAAATTGGACCCTGATTGCAGTGGGTCAGAGTTTTTCAAATCTAATTTAACACATCTGACTATATGCTTTAAAATACTTAAAGTTGCTATAGCGAGCGTAGCGATCGCTATTGACAGCTATGGAAGAAAGTAAATTCAGCAGAACCTTAAAGTTGATTGCTTGGCGATATTTGCTTCAGCTTTGAGTTCCGCTACCTCTTTGGCCATTTTAACCCTCCTGAAATTGCAAAATCAAAACATTAATTCAGCAAAAGGAGTATAATTTACTGGAAAAGAACATGCCTACTTACTAGATTGTGTAGAAATTATAAATGGCACTTACTCTTCTTTCTGACGCTCATGTTCACAAAGTACTTCATGCACACGACCGTAACCTCGAGTTAATGCTCAATTTCCTGCATAAGTGCCTGTAATGCAATTAAAGTTACTAAGTACAAACCCATTATTTGCATGATTATAGTAGGGGGGGGATAGTGCACGGTCCTCCCAACCGCCGGAGTGATCCCACTCCGGGAGCCGCTACCCGACCAAGCTAGCTCCGCTGTGAATTCCCCATGCCGAGTTCTTACCCTGGGCGACATATGCCACTCCCAAGACTCGAACCCGGTACCTCTGAGAAGAGGTGGGTGTCGTTGGCGCACACTAGAATAACATGTCCATCTGATCAAAGATTAGTACATCATTTGGATTAAAAAATAATTTGAGAAGTTTGTGTAGCAGGCCCTAGAGTTTGTTTTAAATGACAAAACAATCAATCAAACTAGAGTACATGTAACTTAAGGCATCCTAGAGCACGGTCCTCCCAACCGCCGGAGTGATCCCACTCCGGGAGCCGCTACCCGACCAAGCTAGCTCCGCTGTGAATTCCCCATGCCGAGTTCTTACCCTGGGCGACATATGCCACTCCCAAGACTCGAACCCGGTACCTCTGAGAAGAGGTGGGTGTCGTTGGCGCACACTAGAATAACATGTCCATCTGATCAAAGATTAGTACATCATTTGGATTAAAAAATAATTTGAGAAGTTTGTGTAGCAGGCCCTAGAGTTTGTTTTAAATGACAAAACAATCAATCAAACTAGAGTACATGTAACTTAAGGCATCCTAGAGCAACAAGTAGCAAGATCTTTCAAAACATATTACATATAATCATCATTGCATTTGAAAAACCGACCGTATCTAAAAAGAAGTAGAACTCAATCAAATAAACCAATTTAAGTATTCAATTGGTATGCCATTAAATTTCAAAGGCAGTCAAACGTATTGATGTACATAAGCTTATCACACATGTGTTAATAAAAGAAATTCGGAAAGAATACCTTAGTCTAGGATGAAGCAAATTATTTCCACATTCTAAAAACTCTATGGGTTTGCCTGCTTCAAAACATGTAGGCTGAACATAATGAAGCTTTGGGAATTTTCCACTCGTTTCAATCTTTATCACATACTTTCCACCTGCATCCCCCCATACGAGTTTGCAGTCATAAATCAGTGCAAAAAATAGGAACTAGCTAGAAATAGGAGCCTATGAACCCGCTTTTGTTGGTGATCAACCAAAGATTTAAGATTATTTATTGGTAATATCATAACAAAAATGTCTATCCTGATGACAAAAGCAGTCATCAATCTTGAAATTTAACTTTGGTGGGCAAGTGGTCATGATAAAAAAAATTGTATTTGGTCAATGAACTTATGATGGAAGAAAAAAAAATAACGAACCTTTCATGACACTGTAGATGGTGTCATTTAGACTAACAAAAAATGTGTCCCGTCCCGAAAACAAGCTTCTTGGTGATGCAAGGAGGTCATATATATATACAACC
The DNA here is from genome assembly GCA_030545235.1 of Helianthus tuberosus. Lineage (NCBI taxonomy): Eukaryota > Viridiplantae > Streptophyta > Magnoliopsida > Asterales > Asteraceae > Helianthus > Helianthus tuberosus. The sequence goes on from CM060431.1 coordinate 124,433,681, forward strand.
TGATCTTCATTTAACTGTTCAAGAATTTCCCACAAGTTAGATAATGTAGATGAAGCTTACGATAAATAAGTACATACATAGAAGTTGAATATTGAACACATATATAAAGACATCACCTTCAACCACATAAACCTTGGCATTGCAATAAAAATTGTCAAGATTGTGCATCCAGGACCTATGATGTCAAAAGCGAGCTAGGCGCGCGCCTAGGCGCTCAGGCGCAGCTAAACCGCCTGGTGGAGAGCTAGGCGCAAATCTGCGTCTGTTTTTTTTTTCAAAAAACGCACTCAGGCGCTCGCCTAGAACTGGGCGCAGGCGCAGAAAGCGACCCTAAACCAAAAAAAACAGCCTAAAACAAGAAGAAACAGCTTGAAACGTTAAGTTAGAGCGAGTAGATAGTTAGGAACCTGGTTTAGCAACTTCTTGAAGACTCAACAGAGGGAGAAGAAAGCATGGTTACACTCCAGAGCATTGTGGTCGGCACCAGCAATGTGGTGGACTGGGGTCGACTGCTCTTTTTTGATAGGAAACCCTAATTCATAAAATTGATGGCTGCCTTTTGTGGATTATGTGTAGATTGTATTGTGTTTTGTCACCTTTTCCATCCTCATCATCAAAATCTGCTGTTGATTGAAATCTAGATCCCTTGGAGCCTGTGTATTTTCTTCTACGCCTGTTATTATGCCGTTCTAATTTTCTTCTGCAACTAAGTTTACCTTCATCAAAATCTGACAGCACATGAAACCTACAACAACTTCACTTTGTCAGCCTACATTTTAGTATATATCTTCTTACACTTGCAACAAATTTGGACTAATCTTTAGTGTTTTTGACATATCTTCTTATACCATAAATTGTTTGTGGCTTTTCTTGTTCTTGTTCCTGATTTCAGTTTACAAAGAAGTTAAGAAAATTCAATTCATCATTTCTTTTCTTTTAATTTTTCAGCTGTGTATAAAATTCAGACCAAAACTGATTATATAAATGATTAAACAAGCTTATTAGCTAAACCTAGACTAGCTGTTTCAAATTAGGTCACCTATATTCAAATTACAAAATCTTATAAACACAGTAAACCAACAACGATCTGCTTAACAAAAACCCTAATTCCCAAAATTCAAACATGAAATCAACTTATCCTTCGAAAAGAGAGAATTAGCTATATATCCTGAAGCAAAATCACTAAATTAAGATAGGTATTGATAAACACAATGGATCAATCGATCGATGGATAGAATCTGATAAAGTATCTATCTCTGAAACCGAAAAGGTTCTAAAATTCGGGCAAAAACAATGAGAGACAACGAGTTTACAGAACAATGAGTTTTACAGAACATCAGAGGATTTCATGTGTGTGTAAATCGGTTGAATGATATAAATCAAACAAGTACAAAGTGAATTTGGTGATGGAGATGAATCATACCTGGCAGAACGAGCGACTGATCTGTAGCGGAGCGGAAGAGAATTGAAATTGAATTCAATTCTATTGATCTTCGATTGATTGACATGCATCGAAACCCTAGTAAACTTTGTTTTGAGTAGATAGAGTTCTTCGATTGATTGGTCTGTATGGAAAACCCTAATATATTTTTGTTTTGAGGCCGTACGAGCAGAGGGGAGGCGGGCTAATTGAAATTTCAGGTTGCTACGGAAATTATATTTAGGTTCGAAATAAGTGGTTAAATTTGCTACCGTTTGTTTAGGTAGCAATTTTTGGTGGCTATTACCCATTATTCTAGTAGTGCTTCCTCTTCCTGGCGTCAACGACTACATTCAAGAAACTTATCATGAGCAAAGAAACGGAAGAATCCTCATGAATACTATACACGATGACCATTTTAAGCTATCTTCTTTGTGTCTCGCACATACAACAATTCATATCTAGAAAATAACACACCCATGACAGCTTTCAAATTCAACTCTACTACATATAGGGGTAGATCAAATAAAAATGTAATTTTGTCTAAATAGGATAAGAATTGATCTTAACCTTTCAGTTTTAAAATTAATGGCTAAGATGAAAATGCAAGAAAAAAAAAAGTGCAAGGGCATTCTTCGAAAAACCTAGATCTTGACTTTCTCTCTAAACATGCAAGGCACGTGAATATCCCTCTTATTTTTTAAACGTACAAAAATTTTTATACGACATTATTTAAAAAAAATTGCACGGTAAAATCGAGCATCTTTTTATCTTTGATTTGAGTACCCATTGGTATATAAATTATGACCCACTTAATCGCTTATGCTCAAGTTTGAATTCGGGGCCTCTCCTTTAAGAGGCAATGCCTCTACTTACTAGGTGGGCTAGTCCCACATTAACACATACATTATAGCTAGGGTTGCTTCCTTTTCAGTTGTATTTCTTATTAATTAAGTTTTACTCATTAGTTAATGATACATATTGCCTGTGCAGAAGCGGACGTTCAGCTACAGTTCGTCACTTCCAAGATATAATGTAAGTCTACGCTCGTTGATATAAATATATATATCGTAACCAAAAAACTATAATTTGTTGCATAAATAATCTTTTAGGGGGTGTTTGGGAGTGCTTATTTTAGCCGACTTATAACTTATTAACTTTTTGAAAAGTTAAACGATGTTTGGGTTTGGTAGTGTATGTGAGGGGAAAAATCAATAAGTCATTCATTGTGACTTATTAACTTTTCCAAAAAGTCATAAGGAGGTTTGAAAAGCCAAGCCAAACACCACCTTAGAAACAAATAATTCCTAATTTTGTAAGTTTAGGGCCGTTGTTAGTGGCAGGGCTGGATAATCAGTTGGGGGAGGGGGATTTATGGGTTGTTTGTTATTGTTATATAGTAACTTTTTCGGTTCGGTTCAGGCCCGATCGGATCATATAAAAAAAGATAATCAAACTAAATTTTATATGATCAATAAAAGTACGTCAAACTTAATTATAAATGCATGATTAAAAGCTAAAACATCTAAACTGCAAAGTGTGGGTCGGGTCGTATAAAAAAAGAAAATCAAACTAAATTTTATATAATCAATAAAAGTACATCGTACATCAAACGTAATTACAAATACATAATGAAAATCTAAAATATCTAAACTGCAAAGTGTGTTTCATACTCAACACTTGACTTTCAAACACCATGTCATTTTCAATAACTTTAAAACATGGACAATGTTTCAACTTTCAAACACCATATTATTTTCTACCTTTTCCGCACCCTCAAGAAACCATACCATGTGTCCCATAAATATATTGAGAAATAATTTGTTAGGTGTCGGAATTCTCTAAGCAGTAAAAACTAAATCCCAAACTCTAAAATTTAAATCATAAACCCTTGACCTTAAAAACCAAACCCTAGAAAAAATCAACACAAATTTCAATCGTTAGACGGAGTTCTCATCAGGTTTCTCACGAAAAAATGATTTTCTCATGAACCTCTCCTAAATACATACATATGTTAGGAGTTGGCAATAAAGTCTGAAATCCCTAAAAAGTGTTCTTTAAGAAGCCATATGACATGACATGTGTCAATTCTTAATAATTAATTAGACAATTCCTGCAAAATAAAAACATATACCATTTGTAAACTGCAAAATAAAACTGATACGGATTCGTACAAGCGGAAGCTAGAACCCTAGCTTGAAACCTTCCTTCGATCCACGGAGAGAAGAAAACCCGTCCAAGAAAACCCTTGGCCGTAAATGATGAACACACTTTTAGGAGATTTTTATTTTCAAACTTGATTTCCAACCAATCTTATTCCACCGTTTAAATAACCTACAAATTTTAAGGATAAACCAAAACAAAACAAATAAAAAGGAAATAAACCAAATAAAGGAAACAAACTAAAAAAAGAACAAAAGTTAAACTCTCGGCTGGAAAGTCCACGAACAAACATCGGACCACTTAGCCACTTTGTGATTGATGATCTGGGCCGGCTGGAGGTTGCACTTGTTGGGCCGGATCCGTATCAAAAACACTATGTACTAGCTATAAAGAAAATACCACACAATGAACTCTTTAATACCTGCATAATAAAATACCATATATCTGCTATAAATAAAACACTATTATATAAAGAGAGCCATAAATACCTAGTTGAAGCATAATCAATATGGTACCCATATTAAAAAGAAACACGCACACTTATAAATAAAACATTATTATAGTGTATTTTTTTAAATTACGTTTAAAAAAGACGGGAGAACTTGCATGTGGGTTTCAGAATTTAAGACACACTAAGGGTATGTTTGGCATGGAGCTTCTAGCTTTAAGCTTTTAAGAAAAAACTCTTACTCAATAAAAAACCTTGTTTTGTTGAAGGAGCTTGAAGTTTTTAGGTTAGGAGCTTGAAGTTTTTGGTTGAACGCTTCTACTAGTAGTGTTTAGAAGGAGCTACAAGTTTTTAGAGAAAAATGACTATTTTAACCTATAAAGATAATGAATCTTTTAATGCACAAGCTTTTTAAATTTTTAGTTATGTCCATTTTGGTCATTTTATAAATTTTATTAAAAGCTCTAGTTACTCTGACAAACATCAAAAATATATCTAAAAAGCTAAAGCTACAAGTTACCAGCTACAACTACAACTCACAGCTTCCAACCACCAGCCATCAACTATTTTTGCCAAACATACCCTAAATCTAGTACAAAAAAAAATTAGCACAAAAAATCTACTTCAAAAAATCTATCATAAAAAATCAAGTACAACAAATTTAGCTTAAAAACGCCAGTACAAAAATGCATCACAAAAATCCATTACAAAAAATCTATCACAAATATCTTATACAACATAGAAATACAACACAATTTTTTTGTTTTTTATAGTTGTTGTTTTATATTTCAATACCATACTTAAATTAAAGATAAAAATATACTCGGTTTTATAGTTGATTTTTTTTTAAAGTAATGTTGTATAAAAAAGTTATGAACGCTTAAAAATGGTGACAAATATGTAAAAAGTCGAAGTGACTATTCCAAAAATATATTTACACCTCTCTTTTTCAGACGTTGTATATATGTATATGTGTGTGTGTGATCGAGAGAAAACTCCCTATAGTTGTCAGAACTTAGAGAACTCCGACTTCCCGTGCGAGTTTTGCCCCAATTATTGTAAAAAATCATAGGGGTGTTATCGGCCTTTTTACGATGTTAACATCAGCGTTTACACCAACCGTAAAGGTTATTTTACGAGTGATGGAAATCAACAAAAACTATTTTTTTTATTTTCATTTATTTATTCTTTTATTTTTTGAAAAGTTGATTTTTTTAGAATTTTTTGTAACCAAAAATTTTGAAGAAACATTTTGTAAGACCGAGTTCTCTAACTTATCACAACTCGTAGATGTTTTCATTTTACCTTAGCCATATATATATATATATATATATAGGGGATGGACAATGAGAAAACTAGTTTAAATGAGGAAACAAAAAAACTAACTAAAAAAACCTAAAAAACATACCAATTTTTTTTTTTGAGTTAAATGCTTGGTTGGTCCCTGTGGTTTGCAAAAATTGCAGACTTGGTCCCAATGGTTTACTAATTACACGCGTGGTCCCTGTGGTTTTCAAAAATGCACTCGGTTGGTCCCCAGCCCTAACTTCAGTTAAATTTCTCAGTTAAGTCCATGTTAAATGACCAAAATACCCTTGCTTATTAACTCTCTTTATAACTGCATCATCACCACCACAGAGTCAGGTTAATAATCTATCAAGCTACACATGTTGGCCAAAAACCTAAAACAACAATTCAGAAACCCTAAACGATGAAACAAAAATCAAAAGGTAGCAGTTGAAACAACAGAATGGCAGGCCCTAAGTTGAATAAATCAGATAAAAACGGTGAAAGACATACAGATCAAACAATAGATCGACGGCTTGTTGGATTTATTTAGCGAAAGGAGAGTGTTTCGGATGGGAATTTAGGTGAGGGTTTTGTTAGAGATCCGAATAGTGGGTAAGTTAGTGAAGAAGTGAAAATGGAGATTTGAAGAGATGAGACTTACAGATAAGATGAAGGGCATGTTTGAGTGCTGAGACCCCTTTTCAATTCTCTGCACCTTTTATCTTCTTCATTTGAAGGAGAAGGAAAAACCTAATGCTCTCATGGATCTCCTCAACAAACACATACACACAGATGCCGGTGGCAAAGACGACCGGAGTAACAAACACATACACACAGAGGCGGCGGCAGTGGGGTTGAACATTCTGCATCATCTTCATCACCATCATCATCTTCATCACCAACCCTCCTCCCTCTTCTCTCCCGTTTTTCCGGCGGCGGTGGTGCTTGATTCAGGTGGAGGCACAGGCGGTGGTGCTTGATTCAGAGGATGATGGTGATGAAGATGATGACGCTGTGGTTTCTTGTCGACTCCAAATTCCCCCAATCTCGAACCCTAATTTTCAACAACATCTTCATCATCTCCATCAGGTAAAATCCTCTTTCAATCCAACATCTTCATTGTGATGAAGATGATGAAGCTGTGGTTTTGCACAACAACTTGTGGGGGTAATTCTTTCTCGTTAAATTGGGTACCGTAATCCCCATCTCTCTGTTCTTCAAGCGAATTGGCAAGATTCAAAGCTTCATCGAGTTTAATCTTTAACAGGGAACCGTTTGATGAGGATAAATTGATGAATGGGTTTGATGAGGATGATTGGGTGAGTGTAAATTGATGAATGGGTTTGAAGATGATGCAGATAATGATGGTGATGAAGATGATGCAGTGAGTTTTGTTAATAAGCAAGGGTATTTTGGTCATTTAACATGGACTTAACTGAGAAATTTAACTGAAGTTAGGGCTGGGGACCAACCGAGTGCATTTTTGAAAACCACAGGGACCACGCGTGTAATTAGTAAACCATTGGGACCAAGTCTGCAATTTTTGCAAACCACAGGGACCAACCAAGCATTTAACTCTTTTTTTTTTTTACAATTTTTTATATAAAAATTGCTATTTTTTATGTATGGGAAAAAAATTTCAAAAACAAAAAATTTTGTTGTACTGCGCATGTGCACTAATACGGAAACCCTAAACCACTTAACCCACCCCTCACCGACACCCCACAAAAACCTAACCCCCCCCCCCCCAAAAAAAAAAAAAACCCTAAATTCACACTCCCACCAAAAGCCCACCCCCCAAAAACCTAAACCCCCCACCCCCTCACGAAAACCTAAAACTAAACCCTAAACATAAACCCGAAAAAACCCTAAACCCCCCCACCCCCACCCCCCAAAAACCTAAACCCCCCACCCCTACACACACACCCAAAAACCTAATCCTAAACCTCCAAAAAAACTAACCCTAAAAGCTAAACTACACTTAAAAACTAATTTTAATCATGTAATACACATGTGTAGTACACATATAATGCACATGTGCAGTTACAAAGTTTTTTTTTTTTTTTTAAATTTTTTTATATATAAAAGATAGCGACTTTTTATAAAAAAATTGTAAAAAAAATGTGGTATGTTTTTTAGCTTTTTTAGTTACTTTTCTAGTTTTCTCATTTAGATGTAGTTTTCTCATGATCCTCTCCCTATATATAGGGTCAGGATTTAGAGAGAACGGGTGAAAGTGTGAGAACGGAGAGAACGATTATGGATCGTCAGATCAAAACAATCTATGGACTAGATGACGCGGTGGCGTTTTCGTAAATAACATCACTTTTATTAGTGTGGCGCGCTTCATTAAGGGTAAAAGGATCTTTTGACTTCTCTACACAAAACGCCAAACTCATGAAATAAAACGCTATTAAAATTCCGCCTTAACCCACATAGCACACTTCATCCTAATCTAAACGCCATTAGATATAAAACGCAAAACTTTGTTTTTAACCGATAAAGCTGAACAAACAGTACTGAAACGACGGAACTTGATTACTAGCATTTACTATAATAAAAATCGAGCCTAAAATACGCGCAAAAAACTTCCCATATATACAACCTCTCAGACCTACTAAAAATCACACCAAAACCCCAAACGCCATATTTTGCTCTATACCATTCATCTTAGAAACGCCAAAAACCTAAATATCAAAGATTCCAATCCATGTTTCTTTGAGATACACTATTTTCTCAGTAAACTTTCGCTCGATGTAATGGGCAAAATCCTCAATATATACGCCAAAACATACAAAAACCACAAAATTTCAAAAACGTCATTTCATGGAGATTCAATTTTGTTCTCAATAAAGTTTAGCTGAACGAGATGGACAACATTGTTAGACATCTTTCTTGACTGAGGATTAACAATTTTGTTCATCTCGTTTAGCAAAACATTATTGAGTTTAGCATGACGAAAATTAGAGGTTTATGGTAGTTTTATTTAGTGGCGTTGTTTTTTTTTTTTTGGTGTTTGATTTGCTTTTTCGACCTTATATTGTTTGTTATGTAACTTCGAAGTAGCATGTTATGAACAAATAGGTCGAAAAAAAAAGATGTAAAAAAAATGATGTATGAAGAATGATGTAAAACGCCAAACTGGGATCTGTGTGTGTTCTTTAAGAATGAAAAATACAAAACGCCAAACTACTCTTCACTGGCTCTCGAAGACCATCTGTGTGTGTTCTGTAAGAATAATAAAATACAAAACGCCAAACTACTCTTCACTGGCTCTCGAAGACCTTGTCGATGCATAGTGTCCATAGCCTTTGCAGTTCTGACACTGTCTTTCTTTGGCCCCGGGTTTTGACTTTGATTTCTTTTTCTCGATTGCTATATCATGTTTAGATTTCAGGCACTTCCGAGAACCAGAACCTTTGGATTTATACCCAACAGGGACTCTTATCGGATTCTTGTCGTTTTTATATTGACCGGTTATCTCGATAAATCTATCCCTAGTACTAGCGGGAGGAGCAACAATCTGCATATCTTGAACCTTCTTCATATAAGATTGAACATGATCCTTGTATAAGGATAGCTCATCTTTATTACCAGATAAACGGTTCAAAGTATATTCCGTTGAAAAAATAATATCTCGCATCATACTTTGCACATCGGGATCAAGCTCGGTCATATATTCACGACTAATTGAGTATTCCGGAGAGCAGTTTGGGGAAGCCTCTTTGCGCCATCTATTCAAAATGCATTGTTTTAGAAATTCCCTAATGTCCATAATTCTCAAAACATAGAATATATGTCTACATAGCAAACCAAACTGCTCAAAACGTCTGCATGAGCAACTGCATGTGCAATCAGACTTACGGAACATTACCTGAAAAAACACCAAAAACAATATCTCTATAACGCCATGCAGAGAATGTTTGTCTAAAAAAATTAAAAAAACACAATGGATATGATAAAATGCCATTTACAGAAAACGCCATATAAAAAACAAAACGCCATTATTTACCTCAAATAAGGATGCACAAGGCTGCTGGAAGTCATTTATGTAAAACTTAACAAACCATTGGGCTGATCTTCATAACGTTGATTTATGCAATCCGCAATTCCAATTAGCTCAGCTTGTAATGTCATATAGATTATGTTATTTCCAAATATGTTTTATCAGAATACTTCTTGTTACGTTTATAAGTAAAAGATCTTGTGACTTTTATGGTGTTCACTTATGGTTTAATATACACCAATTGAATATAGGTGAAACCAATTCGGTAGCTAAAATCTTGAACCAAATATTCATACTACCTCACGAACCGACACAAACCCAAATCGACCATATTATACCAACGAAACATATTATACTTTGGTTCGGTTTCTACATCGTAAGATTAAAAAGAAGATCATACATAATTAATAACTAATTAATAGAAAACATTATAAGAAAATAAGAAACAATATAATAAAATAATTAATTAATAGAAAACATTATAGGAAAATAGGAAGCAATATAATAACAATATGTTACCTCCACTCAATACTCAATGTCCTTTTCTATATTTTGGTCTTGTATAGTAATTTTGATCTCGCTTGATAATTTTGTAAAATGTTCTTGTAACGTAATTTTGAGCTTGTAGAGTAATTTTGTAGAGTATCATAATTACTCTACAAATGATCTTGTCTGGTAATTTGATCTTGTAAGATAATTTTGCAGAGTAATTTTGATACACTTGTAAAGTAATTTTCACGCAGAGTAATTTTGATACACTTGTAGAGTAATTTTGATAATTACCCTACGAGCAAATAATTACGAAAATGACACCGCGTTTTTTTGGTCTTTTCATGCCTTTCGTACGTTTTGTACGATAAGGAACTTTGTACGTGAACTTAACCCTTCATGTGTAACCGACGACTAACCTCGTCCGTCAAGCATAGAACCCAACAATGCATGGACTTCAAAATCATAGCTTGAGAAAAAAAACTTGTATATCAACAGATCTGCACCCCTCATCACTACAAAATTTTGTATCCAAATCAAGCACCCCTTCAATCTCACAAATAGCCTTAATAAACATGGATATGAAGGGTTTCGAAATAGAGATCGTGTGTAAATCTGGAGAAAAAAAAAGATCTAGAGATTTAGGTGAAAAGAATAACATGTGATTTGTTGGCAGCCCCACGGTGGACGCCAATAGAAACACGAATTCTCCCTTGGAGTGAGTTGAACCGCTTTCTGTAAGAGAGACCGAGAATCACACCTTGCTCTTCCTTTCGCTTTCCAAATCTACAAAAGAAAAGAGATAAAAATGGGACTGTAGAGATGGCAGGTAGAGGAAGAATCCTTTATTTCCAGCTACCAAAGTGTGGCAGCTCTCTCTTGTCTCCCCTAATAATGAGGTGAACACCGCTTTATATAGGAGACATGGGCCTCCCTAACATTAATGGGACAAGCCCAGTTAGGGGTTATCTCTATAAGTCCTCAGCCCATGGTAGCAAAAACTACACCTCGTTGGGCCTCGCATTGGGTTAGTAAGCAATAATAATAAATATTATAATAAAATGCAATAACAATGGAAACGTCTGATCGTTTGGGTCGGGTCCAATACCATACCCCATCAGCTAGTTAGCTCTGAAATGCGTGTTAAGATGATCACACAAGTCATTTAATTTTGGTTTTCCTTGACTGACACTACTAGAAAACTGCTACTATTCCCACGTCAATTTCCGTGGGAAATCCGTGGGTAACTGCGTTTACCCACGGATTTCCCACGAAAATGGGATGTGGGAATTCTCCTCGTGGGTAATTTTTTTCTGACGCAGTTCCTACGGATTTTCCTACTCCTTTCCCACAAAAATGTTTCGTTAGAATTCTCCTACTTATTTCTCACGGAATTAATTTTCTTAAGTTTCCGACGCATTTCCCACGGAATATTTATTTTTTAAAATTTTGTGTTTAAAACAATTATATTTATATTTATTATATAATATTTATTAAATTTTAATTTTCTTACACAATTCCTACAAATTTATTTTTTCTTCCTACACAGTTCCTACGAATTTATTTTTTCTTCCTACACAATTCCAACGGAATGTATTCGTTTTCCCTACACAGTTCCTACGGAAATATTTTTTTTTCCTACACAATTCCAACTGAATGTATTCATTTTCCTACGCATTTCCTACTAAACTAGTTTTGTTTTCTACACAATTCTAACGGAATGTATTTCTTTTTCCTACGTAATTCCGACAAAATTGTTTTTTTCCTACACACTTCTAACATAATGTATTCTTTTTTCTTACGCATTTCCTACGAAACTATCTTTTTTTCCTACAGAATTCCATCAGAATTTGACAAAACCTGTTGAGTCTTTTTCCTACACATTTGTTACGGATACATTTAAAAAATAATAGAAAAAATAAAAAATACCCGCTTTTTTCCTGCTGAAAGATGCACATTGATAAATATGATTCAAAATATAAATTTAACAAAAACAAATAACATAAATTCAGAGCACGTTTAAATTACAAAATCATCCATTGTTAAACATAAAGATTCGGAATAAATAACAAAAACTTCGAGCCCGTTTCAATCACAAAATCACCGTTGTTAAATATAAAGATCCGGAATAACTAAAAAACTACTGCTAATGACTAACGAAAGGCTGAAATTTTTTTATAAACTCTTCAAATTGTTTTTGCTTCTTTTCTTCATTTTCTTTCATTTCATTTTCTATCTGTTGCACTCTTGGCTCCAACTCTTGTCTAGCATCCCTTTCATTTGCAAGTTCATTTTTCATTTCTTTTCTATTTGTTGCACTCTTAACCCAGCAGGATCACTTCCAACAATAGCTACTTTTTTTCTATAGAAAAATGGAATGGTCAAAAAATGAAAATGCATAATTAAGCTAGTCAACGCAAAGAAATTAAAAATTACCAAGCTCTCTTGAGGGGTGGTCGAGACACCATCCATCCTTCCTCAAGATGCTTGTCTATGATCGAGCACTCAATGTTATTTGCAGTAGCTTTCTCTGTAGTGGAGACGTATATTAAATCATGTGATTTGGTTTCATTAACCTGTGAAGTTTAATATCAAGGTATAGTATATTACTTAAGATCATGTAATGTTATTAGACCTATTCGTTAAAAAAACAAAACAATCTATATCAACAACAACAGTTATACCACTAATTATAATAACACAAACAAATAATAAATTAATGGGTCGGGTATTATAGAAAACGAATAGTTGTTAACTAGTATACGAAGTCGGAATGAACACGACTTGACCCAGTAGAGAATAACATGCAACAAAACCTGACCCGTTTATACATCTATTAAAATATTTTGACCCGTTAACCATAACGATTCCGTAGGAATCCCGTTGGGAATTGCCGACACTTTTCCTACGCATAACGATTCCTACGAATTTCCGACTAATGGTTAAAATGAAAACGGATTTCGTCGGAGATCTGTCGGAATTTTCCTACATTTTTCCTACGCAAACCAATTTGTCGTTTTTTTGTCGCTTTTTTTGTCACAAAACTAAGACCCTTTCTAATACGTCGGAATTTCGTAGGAAATGTGTCGCCATTTTCGTTCGTAGGAAATGCGTAGGAAATTTTGGTAGGAATAATAGCAGTTTTCTAGTAGTGTGAAACATGTATAATTACAATAGCTCGTTGGATCGATCTATGAAATAACTATTATTGGTTACAGTCCTCTAGTATAAACTATAGTCATAGTATCAATCAATTACGTTTTGCTCATTTGCTCATTAACTAATTAATGTTATATATTGTTGTGCAGACAGTGGGGGAATTTGCGCAATATGGGCCTCCTTCGTGTCCAACAAGTCCAACAAATGTATCGACTTCTACACATCAAGTAGCTGTAAGTCTCTGCCCATTGTTAAGTTGTCTGTAGGCATGTGAGTTATGATAGTTAGTTGTGCACTTGTGCTCCTCTTGTGCTAGTTATTTCTCATTAGTTAGTTTAACCTAACTGCCTAATTTTGTCAATTGTTGCTCTACAAATTGAAATCCAATACACGCAACCTCTTAACCATTTCCTTGTGGTGTTAGAGTTGTAGATTCAGCATGTATTTCTGAACACAAGATTCTGGCAAAACTTCGGAAATAGGACTCTAGCACTATTCAAAATTATTAGAACTGATGTATTGTTCAACATCCCCGGGAAAAAAAAAATTAGTGCTATTTTCTGTTGAAAATCTCGTCCGCACCCCTTGGATTTTTTCGTCCGCACCCCTTGTTTTTTTCATCCGCACCCCTTGGAATTTTTCATCCACACACCTTAGGTAAAAAATGTTATCGATTTGTATTTTAAATTTTTTAGTAAACTCTAATTTAAAAAAGAACTACCTAAATTATATAAACTTATACTACCCAACTTAACCCAAATACCCAATACCTTAACCCACTATTTCATTAAACATAATTAGCCCACTAATTACTAGCCCATTAACCAAACTCAACCTAAGTTCAAACTATAATAATTAAAATAAGTCCAATAGTCTCTTAGAATTCCTCCCGCCCTCCCTCTCTTGGGTCGTCTCCTGATCATTGAACACAACAGCACGTCATCAGCAGCCGCGAACCACCGCCGTCCGACACCAAAGGGTAACAAAATTCTTAAACAGGTTTGAAATTTCATGTGTTTTGACGTTGTTTATGGTTGTTTAGATGATTTTTAGGGTGATTATGTTGTTTAGATGATTTTTAGGGTGATTACACACGATTTCTAGGGTTGAAAATTAAAATTGAAACATTATGTTATGGAGCGATGAACTTATGGATCAATTTGTTTGTGATAGGAACCATGAGTATGGACGTTATGGCGCGATTTCTTTTGTTTTACATGACCCGACCCGACACGACCCAAATCGGCCTGATACGAACCGATTTTTTTTACTTATATACCTAGGGGTCTAAAATTTTTAAAAATGTTCCGCACCCCCATGAAAAAATTCCTGGGTCCACCACTGGTTGTGCTAGTTTAGGGACTACATTTGTAATATGTCATCTATATAAGCACATCAAATATGTAACCAGGATTACAAATCCATCGAAAAACATCACCGATGGGGCAGCCGCGGCCGCAACTATCCAACCCTTTCTTCTTTACAGTTTTTCTTCCAGCCACTCCTTTACTTTCCTTTGCCGCCATCCTCTTCAAAACATCTTCACCTTGTGAAATTTCTAACACAACCCAACCACCAAATGTCCATGCTAATGACCCGTACTAAACCCTAACGCCACCGTCACTCCCTACAAACCTTCGCCGCAACGTTTTAGAAGTCACCGCTAATGCCTTTGCCCCTATTGCTGCATTTTCTTGTAGTGTACCTCTATGCCTTCACAAACTAATATAACCACCATCGCAATCGTGTACAACATCCGTCACTACTGTAGTTGTCATCGTCACCGCTGCCACCGAAAACCCTAGATCTGTTGTCACCTGGAACTTGCTTGTCGTGGTAACGACATTGTGATGCTCACCGCTGCCATACAACAGTGGCGTAGCTATACAACAACAGCTTTCTTTCTGGCGAAGAGTTGCAGGTCCGCAACCAGGGGCGGCCCTGGGGGTGGGCGGGGAGGACCACCGGCCAGGGCCCGTGATTTCAAAGGGCACATCTATATTTACAGGGTATCTGTCGTAGTCTCCGTTTAGCTGTCTCACCCCTGAAAATCGTTTAAATGAATAAACAAGGTGAAGAAAAAACGATCGGGAAAAAAAATCGGCAGTCGGCGATGGCAGTACGAAGAGCTGGATTGCAGGTCACCGGTGGTTAAAGGGAAGAAGAAGACCCTCACGCGTTTTTTTATTTTGTTGTTTTGGGCCTTTTCTGAAAGTTTGGCCCATTAGGTTATTATTTTTATATGTTATCTACACCGTTTGATTTGTTTAGAAACATAACTAAATGATGGCTCCATTTTCCAAGTTTGTAACACTTTAACAGACTAGAATGTTAAAAAGAAATTGAAATTAATTTTTAGTTTAGGAGTTTATTTTATTTAATTAGATTTCTTATTATTGTACTCTACCATTTTATTTGATTGTTATCATTTTATTTTATGTCGATTAGTTATTTAGTTAGGTGTTATTTGGCGTTAAGTGTTGACTATTTGTATGTTATTTGACTTTACTTGTCGATTATTTAGGCCTTAATTTGTTAGAAACTTTTTAGATATTGGGGTGTTTTGCACTTTTGCCAATTGAATTGTTTAATGCTATAAGTTTAATCGTTGTATAAAAAATAGTTTACATTATAGATTTTGTTAAGGCCTAAGAGGCACATTTTTTCGAGCTCGGACAGGGCACCTGAATTTTCAGGGCCGGCCCTGTCCGCAACCACCACAGGTCGCACACGACGCTGGTGGAAAAGAAACAAACAAATTTCGTGTGAACATTTTCCAGTGTAACCTTTGCTCGGTGGGTGAAATCCCTGAAATCAAATCAGGTGAAACATGACATGGGGGAAACCGTTACTTCATCACGTAACAATGATTCCAAGGTTGACAACCTTTCTTCATGTGGGGTTCATTAGTCAAACTATTTCTTCCTTTAGGAGGTTGATTCGGGAACGAGACAGATGGGCAAGGTGATGGTGGTTTCAAATGAATAGGGTTTGAACTTTGAAGAATATTGGCTACTAGTTGACAATGGAACATGTGTCGTAATTAACATTTTGCATGGGCGTGGGTCTACGTACAACTTGGGTTAGATCTGATTAAGTTTAGTTTTATTAGATTTCATTTACAATTTAATCCAAAATGTTCTTGCACTTGGCTTGCGGGAGTATATTGTTGGTTTTAGGCTCCACTCAACTGACAAAATAAAGAGCTGAAACTAGAAAAGAAAATATGCACTGTGCAAATAGAAAAGATCAGTATATATTCATTAAACAACTAGAACTAGGCTATATATAGCCATACACTTTTTTTTTTGAACGGCAAGGTGTCACAATTTTTTGGGTGCGAGACACCCCACACCCCCCCTCATTGGGGAGGCCCGTCGCCCCACTCCGGCCAGACGTGAGTGTCTTAACCGTGCCCCAGCTGGCATCAGAGTGTGACCGGCGTCCAAAGGAAAAACCCCACAGGTGCCATACACTTAACCAACGTGAGAATATTAAAAACAATAAAAACTATACACTTAACCAACGTGAGAATATTAAAAACAATAAAAACTATACCAACCTAAAGAATCGGTAAAAGCTCTTACCATCTTCCAACGTGCACCACCAACTTAAACTACCATAAAATTCGGTCAACTCTTTTACAAATTCTATCTAATTAATATTATTAAATAAAAGAAAAGATCAGATAGGAAGTTAATTTTGGCTAGGAAGGATAGGAAGTCATAGAATTATGACATGTGACAAATTTTAAAATAAAGAGAAAGGGTATTTTAGTTAATCTCATCATTACCCACCATTTTCAAAACCCACCATCTCCAACCTTTTCTTCACTTACTATCTCAATAATCACTACATTATAGTGTGATTTTCGTCATCAATCAATGATTCAACCACCCGATCAACGTGTTCTTCAGCTTTTTTCGAAGAAAACCCAGTTTAATTTCATTCAAAATCTCGTTTTTTCTGGTGATTTTGAAGATAATCACTCGATTTGTTCGATTCAATCGCTGATAAGTGTTTCTATCATTTCAAATTTCGTCAATTGATGAAGAAACCGGCTTCGATCCATGTAAGAAATTCTTTAATATCATTTTCACGATCTGGGTTTTTATTTAGTTATTGCGTTTTACGATCTTGGCGGGGGTCCGGGGGCGGCAGCCCCTGGTAGCGGGGTCCCAGGGGCGGCAGCCCCTGGCGGGGTCCAAGGGGCAGAGCCCCTGGCTGGGGTTGAGCTGTACTACGAAGACAGTAATTCGTAGACAATTCAGACAGTTCACAGACAATTCACAAACAGTTCACAAACAGTTTTATGTGTCCATTGCGTTTTAGAAATAAGAGAGTTTTATGTGTTTTCTGGCTATTGCGTTTTAGAAAAAACACATTTTTAAGTATCTTTAGTCATTGCGTTTTAGGTAAAAACACATTTTTGAAGTGTTTTTAGTCATTGCGTTTTAGGTAAAACACATTTTTAGGTGTTTTCAGTCCATTGCGTTTTACAGAGAACACTTTCTTTTGTTTTTTTAGGTCATTGCGTTTTAGAAATGAGACATTTTTAAGTGTTTTCTGGCCATTGCGTTTTACAAATAAAACATTTCTTTGTGTTTTCTGGCCATTGCGTTTTACAAATAAGACATTTCTTTGTGTTTTTTGTGCATTGCGTTTTAGGTAAAACATTTTTTTATGTGTTTTCAGTCCATTGCGTTTTAGAAATAAGACATTTCTTTGTGTTTTCTGGCCATTGCGTTTTACAAATAAGTCATTTCTTTGTGTTTTTGGTGCATTGCGTTTTAGAAAAATGTCATTTTTTAGGTTTTTTTTTTCATTGCGTTTTACGTAACTGGTGGTTTTTCTATTGCGTTTTACACAACTGGGTTTAATTTTTTTTTTTTAAATATAGCAATAGTATACTCGTTTTAAAGATAAAAAACGCTCGTTTTTTTTTGTGCAATTTTTATAAAAAAATAATGTCGTATGAAAGAGTTATTAACGTTTAAAAAATGGGGGAATTGGAGGAGAGAGAAACTATTGGCTTGGATTGACTAGAATGCCCTTGAACAAACTCACGCGCCTCTTTTCTTCCTTTCAATTTCCCTGATTTAATCTTAGCCCTTGATTAACTTAATGGATGGTCAAGATCACTTCCTAGTCTTCCTAGCCAAATAAACTTCCTATTGTATCTCCACCCTATTAAATAAAACCTTTAACATAAAACCCATGTGATTTAGTCTTCATCAACCGGCCATGCAATACGTGAAGACTTATTATTCCATGCATCCCATTTTGCAAATTATACAATCTAAGATATTATTCCGTGACCCGATAACATGCCAACCCGTGACCCGTAAAACAACACGATTAACCCAACATTCACCTCCTTAATCGGTTGTTTACGCCACTTGTTTACGACACCTGAATCACCGTTTTTTCCCCGAACCATCCTGACTTCTACTGGACACCCGATCTTCACCTCGATCACGTCCAAAGTCTCTCGCTTCATCTCGAATTAAAACCACCATACTTGTAACATCTCACATGGCATCCCGTTGGAACCGTTCATTCACATCTTGACTCATCACGGATCAACGACCTCTCCCCGGCCACATCCGAGTCACCCGATTTGAACTCCAACACCATAATGTTAACACCGTATTTTTTCCTTTACCTTTTTCCGATCACCCTTGTTCAAGAGGCCACTCCACCGACAAAGAAAACAAGCCACCCGCTTCTTCCGTTTTCTTTCAACTTGCCAAACGAGTCAAATCCAAAGCCACCTGCTTTGACGGATCCTTTCTGCCCGCTTTTCACGCACTAAACCGGTCTCCTCTTATCACGAAACAAGCTGATCCAGGTACCCGTTCTCACCATCTACTGTTATCACCAGTTGTATACCAGCTGCGTAAACCCACAACTAACAACTGAACAGCCTAGTATCTTCTTCCTTTGATCACCGCTAACAGCTACGAGACACACCGGTGTTCACCCGTCACCCCCGTCATCCTAACCGGTACTCTCCGCACGGCAACGACTGACACGAACACCACAACGTCTCCGTCTTCCGCTGTTAAGCAACCCCTTCTTTTACGACTGCCCCCCACCGACCGACACACCCGCCGACGGCGGAGGCTTCCTCCGATCTTCTCGAGCCCTAGGCTCTGATACCAAATGTTGGTTTCAGGCCCCACTCAACTGACAAAATAAAGAGCTGAAACTAGAAAAGAAAATATGCAATATGCAAATAGAAAAGATCGGTATATATTCATTAAACAGCTAGGCTATATATAGCCATACACTTAACTAATGTGAGAACATTAAAAAAATAAAAACTATACCAACCTAAAGAATCGGTAAAAGCTGTTACCATCTTCCAACGTGCACCACCAACTTAAATTACCATAAAATTCGGTCAACCCTTTTACAAATTTTATCTAATTAATATTATTAAATAAAACCTTAAACATAAAACCCATGTGATTTAGTCTTCATCAACCGGCCATGCAATACGTGAAGACTTATTATTCCATGCATCCCACTTTGCAAATTATACAATCTAAGATATTATTCCGTGACCCGATAACGTGCCAACCCGTGGCCCGTATAACAACACGATTAACCCAACGTATATTAGACCAACTTATGGATTGTGTGATAGTTTAGGTACCATATTTGTAATATGTGCATCTATACGTATAAGCACATCTCATATGTAACCCTACTCACAACATTATAACAATACAATTATATTTCAAGGTTTAAGTAAAATCAAAAGACAGCATTCGGATCTTGAACAGCAGCAGAAACAACAAGTTAAAAAGCAACCGCAAACGGCAAAACAAAGCTTCTACCCTACACACAGTTTTTGGGGTCGTCCCTAATCGCGAGACGCTTCCTCTTCCTGGCGTCAACGATTACATTCAAGAAAATTATCATGAGCAAAGAAACGGAAGAATCCTCATGAATACTATACACGATGACCATTTTAAGCTATCTTCTTTGTGTCTCGCACATACAACAATTCATATCTAGAAAATAACACACCCATGACAGCTTTCAAATTCAACTCTACTACATATAGGGGTAGATCAAATAAAAATTTAATTTTGTCTAAATAGGATAAGAATTGATCTTAACCTTTCATTTTTTAAATTAATGGCTAAGATGAAAATGAAAGAAAAAAAGAAAGAAGTGCAAGGGCATTCTTCGAAAAACCTAGATCTTGACTTTCTCTCTACTCATGCAAGTGACGTGCATATCCCTCTTATTTTTTAAACGTAGAAAAATTTTTATACGACATCATTTTAAAAAAAAAAATTGCACGGTAAAATCGAGCATTTTTTTATATTTAATTTGAGTACCCATTGGTATATAAATTATGACCTACTTAATCGCTTATGCCCAAGTTTAAATTCGGGACCTCTCCTTTAAGAGGCAATGCCTCTACTTACTAGGTGGGCTAACCTCACATTGGCACATACATTATAGCTAGGATTGCTTCCTTTTCGGTTTTATTTCTTATTAATTAAGTTTTATTCATTAGTTAATGATACATATTGCCTGTGCAGGAGACGATCTTCAACACTATGTCAATTCCAAGATATCATGTAAGTCTACGCTCGTTGATATAAATATGTATTGCCTATATATTGTAACCAAAAAACTATTATTTGTTACATAAATAATCTTTTAGGGGGTGTTTGGGAAAGCATTTTAGCCGATTTATAAGGGGACTAGGGGTGGTTCACTAGTGATAGAAAGTATCACTCACACTGTCCAATAAGATCGTGCCATGTCATCAACCAAATTTCCATCACTAGTGATAGAAATGTAGGAGGGGTGGAATCACTAGTGATGGAATTCTATCACTCCCATTTATTTTTAATTTTCATTTTAAAATTAGAAATTAACAATAAAACACTAAAATTAAAAATTTCATTAAATTTAAAACATACTACTTCAATTTAACATACTAGAAACATACAATTTAAAAAAAAAAAAAAAAAAAAAACCTACTCCTCGTCCGAATCCGGAAACTCCAAGCCTAGAGAACCTACTAGTTCGATTAAATCGAATCTCAAACGAAAGTCAGTTTCTTCGTTACGCAATTGTAAATGGATATCTTGTGGAACTTGAACTTGCGTAGGAGGATCCGGCACCCAATCGAATCTCAAACGCAGTTGTACGTAGACGAAGTAGTATCTTTACATGGAGTCCCACTCTCCATTGTTTCAGATAGAGATAGTCGTTTCACTTCCCATTTCTGGAAAAGTTTCCAGCAAGCAATGGGAACTCGATTAAATTTAAGCACTGCATATCATCCTCAAACAGACGGACAAAGTGAAAGGACAATACAAACACTCGAAGACATGCTTCGAGCATGTGTAATTGATTTTGGTGGATGTTGGGATGATCATTTACCATTAATTGAATTCTCCTATAACAATAGTTATCATTCAAGTATTGAAACTGCTCCATTTGAGGCACTTTATGGAAGAAAGTGTAGAACTCCAGTTTGTTGGGCAGAAATAGGAGAAAGTCAATTGTCAGGGCCTGAAATAGTGCAAGAGACGACCGACAAGATAACTCAAATCAAGGAAAGACTGAAAACAGCTAGAGATCGCCAGAAGAGTTATGCAGATAATCGCCGCAAGTCGATAGAATTTCAGGTTGGAGATAAAGTACTTTTGAAAGTTTCTCCTTGGAAAGGAGTAGTTAGATTCGGAAAGAAAGGAAAGCTAAGTCCAAGGTACGTAGGACCATTTTCAGTAATCCAACGTATAGGACAAGTTGCTTATCGTTTACAACTACCTGAAGAATTAGCTGGAGTACATGATGTATTTCATGTATCCAATCTCAAGAAATGTCTAGCAGACGAATCTTTGGTAGTACCTCTCCAAGATATAGAAGTAAACAAAAAGCTGAAATTTTTTGAGAAACCTCTTCAAATTGAGGATCGAAAGATCAAATTTCTCAAACATAAACGACTAGTTTTAGTCAAAGTCAGATGGGATTCAAAGCGAGGAGCTGAATACACTTGGGAGCTGGAATCAGAAATGAAAAGAAAGTATCCTCATTTATTCCAGTGAATCTCGAGGACGAGATTTTTTATTAAGGTAGGTAGAATGTAACAACTCGTATCAAAAGTCATATTTAATTAATTAATTAATCTAATAGGAAACCCTAATTGAGAGACCCAAGTGATTCTGCACAAACCCTAATTTTTCCAGAATTTTTAGAATCAGGATTAGGGCCCCTAAAACTCAGGGGGGGGGGGGTAATACCTAGTTAACGATTATCTCATTTGCGTGCGAAAGAAGTTGAATTAACGAAAACTGGCAACTCAGCAAGGCTAGTCCCAATCGTGGCAACCCTACACATAAAACAAAACTTTACGCGGCCCGCGTAAAGTTAAGCTTATTTCTCACGCGGGCCGCGACACACCTAAAATCCGCCTATAAATAGAGGACGTCGGGACTTGAAATTTGGAATTGAAACGACGTAAATTCGAGTTACGTAGAAAGAGTTATCGTCTGTTTACTCTAAACAAACACACACTGATCACGAAGTGCTGCCGCAATCAGGGTAATAACTCGATCGCTGATACGATTCAACGTCCGATCGATTATAACTATCCAACGATTGTTTAAGTGCCGCTCAAATTGAGATTATACTTTATTAATTCATTGTGATTTCGACTTGAATGTTTGAGTACTGCTCGAATTCGGACTATACTCTGTCATTCGTTGAGAATCCAATGAATTGTTAAGTATTGCACTAATAACTCGTTGTGAAAGTTTAATCTCGTGAATTGTCGTAACTGTTGTATTAGTTACTAACCGATTGTGTGTGCATTGTTAATTAAATTAGGTTAATCAAGGCTAATCAGTAGGCTTATATTCTGCTCATTAAATCTACAAAGTGAGTCATTCTCTTTTTATCAAATGTTTTACAATACTCCAAATTATTTTCAAAGGTTATAATTACAGTGATTAAGTTTATGTAATCACCAAGATACAGCCGGTATGTGGGGTTTTGTATACATAACTTGATATCCGTCACTATTGGACAACGAGTTAGCCAATGAGTGATATGACCATAGTCACAGACACCATTTGGACAACGAGATAGCCAATGTGTGTTCGAGTGACAAGTACTGTGGGTAGTTGGTTTGATATCTGAAACATTGTAATCTCTCTTAATACTGTAAATTATAACTAAAGTGTCGTTTTAGTAAAAATGAATGATTCACTCAGTATTTCCCGCTGACAAAACCTTTTTCAAACATGTTTCAGGTGATCTGTTGTGAGCAAAGGAAAAGTGCCAAGTAGCACTACAAGCTTAGAAAGTGGCTCAATGTAAATAAATAACGAAACATGTTTTAAAGAAATAAAGGATTTCCCAGTGAAATCAAGTGTTTGTAAATTATGAGAATTATCCCTATATTATATACAAAAGAGCAGTTTTAATAATAATTGATCCTGTTTTAAAAAGACTTCCGCTGTGATTAAATTAAATACCACGGGATTTCTGTCCCGCGGCTCCTGGACCGGGTCAAACCGGGTCGGGGGCCGTGACAGAAAAAGGTGGTATCAGAGCCACTGATTTAAGCTTACTATTCATTTTAGCCTATTAAAATAATTAGGAAATTTAATTGCTATTATGTGGAAATATGTTTTATTAACTGATTAATTGTTGAGTTACAGTATGGGTAAACACAAGATTTCTGCTATCTACCACAAATTAGATATTGCACCCACAAGAAAAGGAACCTCTTCCTCCAAACACCCAGCAGATATAGATGAAGGGATTTTTGTTCGTAAAGCAAATTATGAAAACCCTCTCACCCAAGATAAAAGAAATTCGATTCTTAGAAAGGGACAAGAGAAAATAAAGAAAACCCAAGTCAAGAAAGTGAGGTTTAATCCAGAAATCCAGGAATTAGGCAATAAGTCACCTTGGGAAGATACCTTAGATGAAAAATGGGCAAACCTTTATATGCTAGCTACTGTAGCAGAAAATGCAAATCTCTAAATTTTAAAACCTGATCTAGTAGAAAAGTAATACCCAGTAAATAAATAAATTATAGTGTGTTCACTTTCCTGTAATCTTTTGTACAAATCCGTATGCAATAAACTTAATGTTTATTTGTTAAACTTTGTTCCAAAATTTTAACTTAGCATTTTTGTGCATTTTGCATATATATGCTGTCCAGCATGACTGAGATATCGGAAGCATTTCAGAATCTCAACCTCTACCCAGTACCAATTGAAGTCTCCCACGACTTTACTGGTTATATTGCTGACATAGAGGAACCCGTGGAATTCCAAGCTCCACCGCTGGAAAAAGCAAAATCTAAAAAGAAAAGAAGATATGTAGGATGGAGGAAAGTGCGCAGGAGAAAGCCAGCTACTAGGAAACTTCCTAAAATAGAAAACCCTATAAACAAAAGAAAGGAAATCGAAGTCGGAGAAAGTTCCAAACCAGTAGAATTCAGGGAGGACTATAAACAAAAAGGAATAGAGATAGGAGAGAGTTCTAGACAAACTGAAGATATCACATTCCAAGACGAAATCGACCGTCTACTGGCAAATTGTGATGTTATTAGCCCTATCCATAATAATCTATATCCTTGCCTAGAAACCCAACTACCTGTCAATCTGGAACCAGCTATTCCAGATCCAATAATCCACACTCTACCTTTAGGTCAAATGGAAGAATGGTGGACAAATGACTGGCAATTCGAAAATATAGTCAACAGTCCTTATTCTTTCCTTCCACAGTGGGAGCCAGAACCTATCCCCAATCCTCCAATGAGTAACGAAAACTTAGCCAAACTCCGTCAATACGGTGAAGAACTGATAAATACCGGAAATAGGATTAGGGATATGGGAGAAAGAATTACCTGGAAGTACGACGAAAGGGAACGTCGCTACTAAACTTCTTGTGACCAAAGAATAGTGGGGTTGGGAAGAATGTCTGTATATTAATAATAATAATAATTAAATATAACTCTGTAAAATGGGAAATAAAACATTGTAAGATAAACAGTGTGTATGGATGCCTATCTAATATATATAAAGTAAAATAGAAGTCGAAACATCGACAATTTTGGATATATATCTGTGTTACCAACCAGATTTTATGTGCTTTTGTGAAATTGTTTATTCATCACTCGATACTAATAATTATATTTTTAATAATTATCAGATGGAAAATGCTAATAATGAACCAGTTAATGAAGGGAATCAATCTGAACAAAATCAGGAA
Source organism: Helianthus tuberosus (assembly GCA_030545235.1). Taxonomy (NCBI): domain Eukaryota; kingdom Viridiplantae; phylum Streptophyta; class Magnoliopsida; order Asterales; family Asteraceae; genus Helianthus; species Helianthus tuberosus. The sequence continues at coordinate 124,458,920 of CM060431.1, forward strand.
AACCAGTATATGACTAGACAGGATATAGAAAATATTGTTGCACAAGGGATAGCCAATGCTATTCTAGCATTCGTTGCTGCTGTTAAAAATCCAGTAGAACCGCAACAAATCATTCCTAGTAAACGTACTCAGGAAGATAATTTTAGTCACAGTGTAAATGGAAGCAGCAATCATGATGATAATAATCTACGACAGGCTCCACCTCCTAAGAAAATGAAAGCCGCAACACCTGGTTGCACTTTCAAAGAATTTCTTGCTTGCAAACCTGCTGAATTTGCAGGTAATGAAGGAGCAACTGCAGTACTGCGTTGGTTAGAGAAAACCGAAGCAGTAATTGCAATAAGTAAGTGTTCAGAAGAAGATCAGGTGATGTATGCATCAAATTTGTTCAAAGAAGGAGGATTAGAATGGTGGAATACGGTGCTACAAGCAAAAGGAAGAAGGATGGCTTATGCCATGAAATGGGAAGAATTCAAGAATCTTGTAGAAAGAAAATATTGTCCTGAATATGAAAAGGAACAACTGGCAAATAAGTTCCTAAATCATCGTATGATCGGAGTAGAGTGTCGCAATTATACTTCGACATTCTTTGAATATGCACGAGTGGTACCTACACTGGCTTCGCCAGAACCGGTACTCATTTCTCGATACATCTGGGGATTAATTAGTGAAATCCGCAATATTGTTAAAGCTGCGAGACCTCGCACTATTGACGATGCTGTGGAATTAGCTAATACCCTAACTGATGAACTAGTGCGAACAAGAGAAGAAGACAGAAAGAAAGAATTGGCTCAAAAGATTACCCAAGGATTTCGTGTGGGTAATGATAATAATAGATTCAAGAAAAGAGGAAGGAGACAATCTGCACAACCGCCTTTTTGCAGAAATTGCAAAAAGAATCATTTTGGAAAATGTAATGTAATCTGCAACTTCTGCAAAATGGCAGGACATCACGAAGAAGAATGCAGAAAGAAAACAAAAGTCTGCTATAATTGCGGAGAAACAGGACATTTTAGACCAGAATGTCCTAAATTGGTCAAGCTAGCAGATAACAAATCCAAGACAGCCGACGGAGTTACTAAGAAGAATGTCCGAGCATTCCAGCTCACCACTCAGGAAGCCGAACTGATCCCTGACGTTATAGCTGGTACGTTCTTGGTCCATGACGTTTATGCAAAAGTATTATTTGACTCTGGTGCAAACCAAAGTTTTATCAATACTTCATTTTGCCAAGCCCTTAACTTACCTTTAACCACCCTTAGGCAAATTTTTACAGTCGAAACGGCAGACGGAAATTCTGTTAACATAAATAAGATTTTGCAAGAAGGTAAGATAGAACTGTTAGGTCATAAGTTTTCTGCAAAACTGTTACCTATGAAGTTAGTCGGATTCGATGTTGTGTTAGGAATGGATTGGTTAATAGCCAACCATGCTCGAATCCTTTGTGACAAGAATTCCGTAGAAGTACATACTCCAACAGGAGGGGTAATTTTAATTACCGGAGATAAACCATGAAAGCCACTAAAGTTCATATCAGTAATGAAAGTTGCTAGTTATGAACGAAAGCAAGGAATGGTGTATATGATTTCCGTAATCATTAACACTAAAAGTAAGGAACTTCCAGACATCCCTATAGTTTCAGAATACCCAGACATCTTTCCAGAAGAATTACCTGGGTTACCACCAGATAGGGAAGTAGAATTTAGAATCCATCTAATTCCAGGTACAACACCAATAGCTAAGACACCTTATCGATTAGCACCCACCGAAATGCTAGAAATGAAAAAGCAGTTAGATGAATTATTAAGCAAAGGATTTATACAACCTAGTTCATCCCCTTGGGGAGCACCAGTGTTGTTTGTGAAAAAGAAAGATGGATCAATGAGAATGTGTATCGATTATAGGGAATTGAATAAGGTTACAATTAAGAATCGATATCCATTACCTAGGATTGATGATCTATTTGATCAACTTCAAGGAGCTAGATATTTTTCTAAGATTGATTTACGTTCCGGATATCATCAATTGAAGGTACAAGAAGAAGACATACCTAAAACTGCTTTCAGAACTAGGTATGGCCATTATGAGTTTACAGTCATGCCATTTGGACTAACAAATGCCCCAGCAGCATTTATGGACATGATGAATCGAATCTGTAAACCATATTTGGATAAATTCGTTATCGTATTCATCGACGATATACTAATTTACTCCAAAAGTCAAGAAGAACATTGCAAACATTTGCATGCACTCTTAACCTTGTTAAGAAAGGAAAAGCTTTATGCAAAATTCTCAAAGTGTGAATTTTGGTTAAAGGAAGTGCAATTTTTAGGTCACATGGTGAATCATGAAGGAATTCATGTAGATCCTGCTAAAATAGAAGCAATTACCAAATGGAAGGTCCCACAAACAGCTATGGAAATTAGAAGTTTTCTAGGCTTAGCCGGATACTACAGAAGATTTATTAAGGATTTCTCTAAGATAGCTGTACATTTGACTAAGTTAACCTGTAAAGCCACTAAGTTTGAATGGGGACATAGGCAAGAAGAAGCTTTTAAGATTTTGAAGCAACGATTGACGAATGCTCCAATTTTAGCATTACCCGAAGGAACAGAAGATTTTGAAGTATATTGTGATGCTTCAAAATTAGGATACGGATGTGTATTGATGCAACGCAAGAAGGTAATTGCGTATGCTTCCCGGCAGTTGAAAAAGCATGAGGAAAATTATACAACTCATGACTTAGAATTAGGAGCCATAATTTTTGCCTTGAAAATTTGGAGACATTATCTGTATGGAAGTAAGTTTACTGTTTATACAGATCATAAAAGTTTAAGATATATATTTGGACAGAAAGAATTAAATATGAGGCAAAGAAGATGGATGGAAATTCTAAGCGATTACGACTGTGATATTCAATATCACGAAGGGAAGGCAAACGTAGTTGCAGATGCCTTAAGTCGTAAGTATCATGAAAAACAACGACGAGTTCGTGCTCTTAGATTAAATCTACAAGTAGATTTAATAGAACAATTAAAGAACATTCAAGAAACAGCAATCAAGGACGATGCTGAAGGAATGAAAGGTTATATAAAAGAACTAGAGCAAGGAAATGATGGAATTTGGAGATTCCACAAGAAACGAATTTGGGTACCTAAACAAGGAGAGTTAAGGAATAAGATTTTAGAAGAATCTCATAAATCTAGGTATACTATGCATCCTGGAAACAATAAGATGTACCAAGATTTAAGAAAGAATTTCTGGTGGATAGGAATGAAGAAAGATATAGCAAAGTATGTATCTAAGTGTCTTACTTGTTCACAAGTTAAGGCTGAACACCAGAAACCCTCAGGTTTACTACAACAATTGGAAACGCCTGTATGGAAATGGGAACTTATAACAATGGATTTCGTTACTAAGTTACCCAAGTCCAGAAAAGGTAATGATGCGATTTGGGTAATTGTGGATCGATTAACCAAATCAGCTCATTTTCTACCAATGAAGGAAACCTTTAGTATGGAAAGGTTAGCCAAGTTGTACGTAGACGAAGTAGTATCTTTACATGGAGTCCCACTCTCCATTGTTTCAGATAGAGATAGTCGTTTCACTTCCCATTTCTGGAAAAGTTTCCAGCAAGCAATGGGAACTCGATTAAATTTAAGCACTGCATATCATCCTCAAACAGACGGACAAAGTGAAAGGACAATACAAACACTCGAAGACATGCTTCGAGCATGTGTAATTGATTTTGGTGGATGTTGGGATGATCATTTACCATTAATTGAATTCTCCTATAACAATAGTTATCATTCAAGTATTGAAACTGCTCCATTTGAGGCACTTTATGGAAGAAAGTGTAGAACTCCAGTTTGTTGGGCAGAAATAGGAGAAAGTCAATTGTCAGGGCCTGAAATAGTGCAAGAGACGACCGACAAGATAACTCAAATCAAGGAAAGACTGAAAACAGCTAGAGATCGCCAGAAGAGTTATGCAGATAATCGCCGCAAGTCGATAGAATTTCAGGTTGGAGATAAAGTACTTTTGAAAGTTTCTCCTTGGAAAGGAGTAGTTAGATTCGGAAAGAAAGGAAAGCTAAGTCCAAGGTACGTAGGACCATTTTCAGTAATCCAACGTATAGGACAAGTTGCTTATCGTTTACAACTACCTGAAGAATTAGCTGGAGTACATGATGTATTTCATGTATCCAATCTCAAGAAATGTCTAGCAGACGAATCTTTGGTAGTACCTCTCCAAGATATAGAAGTAAACAAAAAGCTGAAATTTTTTGAGAAACCTCTTCAAATTGAGGATCGAAAGATCAAATTTCTCAAACATAAACGACTAGTTTTAGTCAAAGTCAGATGGGATTCAAAGCGAGGAGCTGAATACACTTGGGAGCTGGAATCAGAAATGAAAAGAAAGTATCCTCATTTATTCCAGTGAATCTCGAGGACGAGATTTTTTATTAAGGTAGGTAGAATGTAACAACTCGTATCAAAAGTCATATTTAATTAATTAATTAATCTAATAGGAAACCCTAATTGAGAGACCCAAGTGATTCTGCACAAACCCTAATTTTTCCAGAATTTTTAGAATCAGGATTAGGGCCCCTAAAACTCAGGGGGGGGGGGGGTAATACCTAGTTAACGATTATCTCATTTGCGTGCGAAAGAAGTTGAATTAACGAAAACTGGCAACTCAGCAAGGCTAGTCCCAATCGTGGCAACCCTACACATAAAACAAAACTTTACGCGGCCCGCGTAAAGTTAAGCTTATTTCTCACGCGGGCCGCGACACACCTAAAATCCGCCTATAAATAGAGGACGTCGGGACTTGAAATTTGGAATTGAAACGACGTAAATTCGAGTTACGTAGAAAGAGTTATCGTCTGTTTACTCTAAACAAACACACACTGATCACGAAGTGCTGCCGCAATCAGGGTAATAACTCGATCGCTGATACGATTCAACGTCCGATCGATTATAACTATCCAACGATTGTTTAAGTGCCGCTCAAATTGAGATTATACTTTATTAATTCATTGTGATTTCGACTTGAATGTTTGAGTACTGCTCGAATTCGGACTATACTCTGTCATTCGTTGAGAATCCAATGAATTGTTAAGTATTGCACTAATAACTCGTTGTGAAAGTTTAATCTCGTGAATTGTCGTAACTGTTGTATTAGTTACTAACCGATTGTGTGTGCATTGTTAATTAAATTAGGTTAATCAAGGCTAATCAGTAGGCTTATATTCTGCTCATTAAATCTACAAAGTGAGTCATTCTCTTTTTATCAAATGTTTTACAATACTCCAAATTATTTTCAAAGGTTATAATTACAGTGATTAAGTTTATGTAATCACCAAGATACAGCCGGTATGTGGGGTTTTGTATACATAACTTGATATCCGTCACTATTGGACAACGAGTTAGCCAATGAGTGATATGACCATAGTCACAGACACCATTTGGACAACGAGATAGCCAATGTGTGTTCGAGTGACAAGTACTGTGGGTAGTTGGTTTGATATCTGAAACATTGTAATCTCTCTTAATACTGTAAATTATAACTAAAGTGTCGTTTTAGTAAAAATGAATGATTCACTCAGTATTTCCCGCTGACAAAACCTTTTTCAAACATGTTTCAGGTGATCTGTTGTGAGCAAAGGAAAAGTGCCAAGTAGCACTACAAGCTTAGAAAGTGGCTCAATGTAAATAAATAACGAAACATGTTTTAAAGAAATAAAGGATTTCCCAGTGAAATCAAGTGTTTGTAAATTATGAGAATTATCCCTATATTATATACAAAAGAGCAGTTTTAATAATAATTGATCCTGTTTTAAAAAGACTTCCGCTGTGATTAAATTAAATACCACGGGATTTCTGTCCCGCGGCTCCTGGACCGGGTCAAACCGGGTCGGGGGCCGTGACAGAAAGGAGAGGAAGGTGCGGTACCATCCGTTACGCTTTGGAACAACGGCGACGTGTGCAACACATTGATGTCGTTGTTTGAACCTGGAACACCGAAATACGAATGCCAAATCCATAAATCATTTGACGCCACCGCTTCTAGTATGATGGTTGGTTTTTTGATGTCTCCCCTCACATACGCCCCTCGCAACTCTCTTGGACAATTTTTCCACTCGATATGTGTACAATCGATGCTACCGAGCATCCTGGGAAAATGCCATCTAGCCTCGTGTGCGGCGTAAATACGTGAGATGTCGTGGCTCGTCGGTTTACGTAAAAACTCGTTACTATACAACTTAATGACCGCGTTGCAAAAAAATTGCAAGCATTCATGTGAAGTTCTTTCAGACATAGCTAGGTATTCATCATATTGATCGGGTGGGTTACCTGTCGCTAGTTGGCGAATGGCGGACGTGCATTTTTGTATCGTCGTGAAACTTGGTTTGCCCCTCGCATCGTAACCTTCTTGAAACCATTCCTCGCTTGCTTCGATGTCTCCAACAATCTTTAAAAATAATTCTTTGGGTAAACGAAACCGATCTCTAAACGTTTCGGCATTGTATAGCGGGTTTTCCACAAAATAATCGTTCATCAAAACTTCTTTGGCACGTATACGATCACGGTCGACCATCTTCTTCTTTGGGCGGGACAACTCGGCATCAAGCTCGTTATACACCGACACAAAATACTTTAGCGTCTCGTTGTCGGAAGACGACTCGGTATCGCTATCGCTAGACATCGGAAACGTCGAATCGGTAGGGAATTCCATTTGAGAAAGATATAAAATTTGTGAAATGGGTTTAAAATGGTTTAAAAGATATAGTTTGGTGTGTGAAAAATGGTTAAAATGTAGATATACATATAGATAAAATGGATAATTTTTTTTTTTATTGATTGAACCGTTTTAAAACGGTCAAATATCAAACGGTCGGATTTTTCAAAAGTTTAACGCGTTGTGGGTGTAACGCGTTTTGTTTATAACGCGTGGAACTTCAAGTGGCGGCGGTGTAGCGTGGGACTTCAACGCGTGATAGTCGACTATCACGTACCCGCCCCGAGTCCCCTAACTTATTGACTTTTTGAAAAAGTTAAACAATGTTTGGGTTTGGTAGTGTATGTGAGGGGAAAAGTCAATAAGTCACTCTATTGTGACTTATTAACTTTTCCAAAAAGTCATAAGAAGGTTTGAAAAGCCAAGCCAAACACCACCTTAGAAACAAATAATTCCTAATTTTGTAAGTTTATGCCCGTTGTTAGTGGCAGGGCTGGATAATCAGGGGGGGGGGGGGGGATTTTTGGGTTGTTTGTTATCGTTATATAGTAACTTTTTTCGGTTCGTTTCAGGCCAGATTGGGCCATATAAAAAAAAGATAATCAAACTAAATTTTATATGATCAATGAAAGTACGTAAAACTTAATTATAAATGCATGATTAAAATCTAAAAATCTAAACTACAAAGTGTGGGTCGGGTCATATAAAAAAAATCAAACTAAATTTTATATGATCAATAAAAGTAAATCAAATATAATTATAAATACATAATGAAAATCTAAAATATCTAAAGTGCAAAGTTTGTTACATATTCAATACTTGACTTTCAAACACCATGTCATTTTCAATAACTTTAAAACATGGACAATGTTTCAACTTTCAAACACCATATTATTTTCTACCTATTCAGCAGTGCCCCGATAAATATATTGAGAAAAAAATTGTTAGGTGTTGGAATTCTCTAAACAGTTAAAACTAAATCCCAAACTCTAAAATTTAAATCATAAACCATTGACCTTAAAAGCTAAACCCTAGAAAAAATCAACACAAATATCAATCGTTAGACGAAGTTCTCACCAATTTTCTCACAAAAAAAGAATGATTTTCCCATGATCCTCTCCTAAATATATACATATGTTAGGAGTTGGCTATAAAGTCTGAAATCCCTAAAAAGTATTCTTTAAGAAGCCATATGACTATATGAGCATGACATGTCAATTCTTAATAATTAATTAGACAATTCCTGTAAAATAAAAACATGTACCATTTGTAAACTGCAAAATAAAACACTATGTACTAGCTATAAATCAAATACCACACAATGAACTCTTTGATACCTGCATAATAAAATACCATATATCTGCTATAAATAAAACACTATTATATAAAGAGAGCCATAAACACCTAGTTGAAGCATAATCAATATCAGTGGCGGAGTTTGACTAAAAGTTCCGTTGGGGGGGGGGGGGGGGGGGGGATCCTTAATAATTTTAAAACTTACGGACGAAAAATCAAAAATTTTACACTTCTAACCGAAACATTCGGGGGGCGGGTGCACACCCGGGTTTCCACTAACCTCCGTCAATGATCAATATGGTACCCATAATAAAGAGAAACAAACACACTTATAAATAAAACATTATTATAGTGTTTTTTTTTTAAATTACGTTTAAAAAAGACGGGAGAACTTGCATGTGAATTTCAGAATTTAAGACACACTAAATCTAGTACAAAAAAAAATCCGCACAAAAAAATCTATCACAAAAAATCAAGTACAACAAATTTAGCTTAAAAAAACCCAGTACAAAAAATGCATCACAAAAATCCGTTACAAAAAATCTATCACAAATATGTTATACAACATAGAACTACAACACAGTTTTTGGGTTTTTTATAGTTGTTTTATATTTTAATACGATACTTAAATTAAAGATAAAAAGATACTCGGTTTTATAGTGGCTTTTTTTTTTTAAATGTAATTTTGTATAAAAAAGTTATGAACGCTTAAAAATGGTGACAAATATGTAAAAAGTCAAAGTGACTATTGCAAAAATACATTTACACCTCTCTTTTTCTGACGTTGTATGTATGTATGTATGTATGTATGTATGTATGTATGTATGTGTGTGTGTGCATCATTGCATGCATGTATGTATGTATGTATGTAATGTATGTATGTATCTCTGTATGATCAAGAGAAAGCCTCCTATAGTTGTGAGAACTTAGAGAACTCTGACTTCCTGTTTGAGTTTTGCCCCAATTATTGTAAAAAAATCATAGGGTGTTATCAGCCTTTTTACGATGTAAACATCAGCGTTTACACCAACAGTAAAGGTTATTTTACACGTGATGGAAATCAACAAAAACTATTTTTTTTTATTTTCATTTATTTATTCTTTTTTTTTTTTTGAAAAGTTGATTTTTTTTAAGAATTTTTTGTAACAAAAAATTTTGAAGAAACATTTTGTAAGGCTGAGTTCTCTAAGTTCTCACAACTTGTAGATGTTTTCATTTTACCTTAACCATATATATATATATAGTGGAAGGTTCACATGAGAAAAAAAAAGAACTTTAACCAATAAGAATGCTTCATTTTGCTTTATTTAGTACCTGTGTTTAATATTATAAAGAATATATTGGTAAACTTAAACAGATCTTTAATTTGTAATTTTCCTATTTAATAGCTAACTACATAAAATTTATAACTTAATTTCAAAATATATATTTTTCAAAAAATAAATTAATTAACTTAGAGGGTAGGATAAGTTACGACATGTGTAGCATAAAATTCGATAATGTGTAAGATATAAATAGGATATACGTCTCTAGGAAAAAATGGAATTAACTAGTTAATTAGAGAAACAATAATTAATGCAAAGAGTTATAAACTATTTAATGTTTTACGATTATACCATTTTCTTCTTTGTCTTCTTATACTTGATATTCTTCACATTTGATCCTATATATATATATATATATAGAGTTAATTACATAGTTAGTCCATGTGGTTAGCACAAAATAACATACTTAGGTACTAATAGTTTAAAATCACCTTCTGGGTATTAACTTTTCATTTTATAACATTTGGAGGTATTAACATAGTTAGTCCCTGTGGTTTGCACAAAATAACATACTTAGGTACTAATAGAATGTGATTTTAAACATACAAATAACGTTAATACCTCCAAACGTTACAAAATGAAAAGTTAATACCCTAGAATGTGATTTTAAACTATTAGTACCTAATTATGTTACTTTGTGCAAACCACAGGGACTAACTATGTAATTAACTCTATATATATATAAGGTTTAAATGAGGACGCTAAATATTGTGAGAACCGTGAGAACAAATGGAAAAACCACTAGAACTTGGTCAAAAACAATTCAATTTTTTTTCTACACTTATCATTATTATTCGAATACAATGTTAGAAATTTAATTTACACGTTTAAATTTACGTCAATTCGTAAATAAAGAAAATTTACACATGTGTAAGTTTGCCATTTACACATGTGTAAATCTGTTATATTTACACATGTGTAAAAAATCTAAAAAGAGTGATTTTGAAATGAGAAATGAATTATTTGATGTTGTAAATTCTTTTTTTTGATGTTATATCTTAATTACAATGAGGTTTGTATTAAAAAAAATTGGTTTTGATTGGTTTTTTCAATCGTTCTCACGGTTCTCGCAATATTTAACGTTCTCAATAAAGTGTGTTTTTTTCTAAAAAGTGTAAGAAGTGATCATGGCCATTAGATTAGGTAATTGATGGATGAGAATTAATGAGTGGTAAATTTGTAATATTTGCTTTAATTAAATTGATTGATTTATTGGATTAAGGGTGTAAAAGTAATTTTGTGTGCCTAAAATTTAGGAATCACTTGTGACTCGCACGCAACTTCCCACCATTTTTTTAAAACGTCAATAACTTTTTTTATACATATTTTTTTTAAAAAAAGTTATACCATAATAATGAGTTTTTTTTTATGTTTAACATGAGTACCATATTGCTACATGTCTACAAAATTACAATTCAAGTAATTCAGACACTAGTGTGTTTTATACAGTGTCTGCGTGTTTTATATTATGTATTTTGTTTACATTCAATCAGACACTGGTATGTTTTATATTGTGCATTTCAGACACTATTGTCTTTTATGTGTGAGAGGTGTATTTAATTGTGAAAAATAAAATAACACAATGTGAATAAATCAAAAACTGATAAAACACAACGTCAAGAAATAATGAATGTGTTTTATTTTTTGAAATATATGAGGGGTGTGTTTAATTATGAAAATTGATATAACACGGTGTGAAGAAACCGTAAACTGATAAAACACAATGTCAAGAAATGATGAATTTGTTTTATGTTTCGAACTTCGGATGAATTAATCATGGATACGAAGGATGTAACTCCCGATTTTGAATAATTAATAGACATATAGTTTCCATAAAAATAACGTTTTATTGTTATGATATAAAATTTACCATAAAATAATATAAAAATAATTACCTTAATGTTTTTTAGTAAAAAAAAAAAAAAAAAAAACTAGATGCCACATGTCACAAGAAGATTGCTTCCTAAACTTTGTAGGAAAAGTAGGTTTTGTAGCTAACTCAATCTGGAAAAAAACATATATATATGTGGGAGGGATATGGAAAAAAACTCACGTGAGTTCAACTCAATCTCCACCATCCATCTAAGAAATCTATGGTTGAGATTGGATGTTACAAAAGCTACTTTTCTAACACGTGTTACAGAATGACAAAAAGGCATGTAACGTTTTTTTTTTTTTCTTTTTCTATTTCATGTCTGACATAAAAAGGTGTAGCATGTTTGCCTGTTACACCAAAATCTTTCTATAAAACATGTAACATATTTTTTACATGCACTACACATTGAAAACTCGTAAATTATAAGTTTTGAAAATGTTACACTTCATAAAATTTGTTGTTGAAAACCAAAAAAAAGTGTAACAGTGATGTTACATATAATGTAAACGTGTGAAAGGTGTAACATATTCTCTTTCTTTCTCCTAACAAAAAAGTGTTATGTGTCAGAGTTTAAAAGGTGTAACACGTGTCAAAATTAGGTCTATCCATTGAGTTTTTTTGAACTCACATGGGTTTTTCCTCTATAAATGCCTTATATATATATATATGGGAGGGTTCATTGGGGAACACTAAAAAAGTGGGGAACGGGGGAACACTTTTAAAAATTATACTTAATATGTTAAAAAAAATATTTTTCTAATTTTTTTCGGCGCTTTTTCTTATAAATACAAGTAGAAACATTTTTGATAAAAAAATCAAAAACTAAAAATATAAAAAAATGTTTAAAAAACAGTTATATCTTATAGAATTAACTTAACATGTTAAAAATATTTTTTTTTAATTTTTTTTCAGCGCTTTTCTTTATAAAAAGGAGGAGAAACTAGTCGAGTAAAAAAATAATTTTTCTAAAAAAAACATTTTTAGCCTTTTTTTAATTGTTTTTTTTAATATTTTTAGTTTTTGATTTTTTTTTATTAAAAATCCTTCTACAAGTATATATAAGGAGAATCGTCGAAAAAGATGTTTAAAAAATTAATTTTTAACATGTTAAGTTAAATTTTTAAGAGTGTTCCCCGGTTCCCCACTTTTTTAGTGTTCCCCAATAAACCTCACACTATATATATATAGGGAGGAGCTCATGCGAGAACCACCCTTATTGTGAGAACCGCGAGAACTAATGTGAACACAACCTAAAATAGCTAAAAAAACATAACCCCCCCCCCCCCAAGCTAAATGCTAAAAACTAAAACCCTCAAAAACCCTAACCCCCCACCCCCCACCCCAAAAAAAAACCTAAACCCCCCACCCCCAAGCTAAAATGCTAAAAACTAAACCCCCAAAAAACCTAAAAAAATCAAAAAAAATCTACAAATTTTTTTTATATTTTTTATAAAAAAAAAAAATTTTAAATTTTTTTTAAAATTTTTTTTTTGCTTCGAAAAGTAGCGATTTTTTCATAAAAATATTAAAAAAAAAAAAATTTGTGTGATTTTTAGCTATTTTTAGGCATTTTTGGTTGTGTTCACATTGGTTCTCGCGGTTCTCGCAATAAGAGGTGGTTCTCGCATAATCTTTTCCCTATATATATATATATATATATGGGTGGAGGATCCTGTAAAAAGTGCTCAAAGTGTGAGAAGTGTATTATAACACTATATATAATACTATATAACACCATATAAACACCGTATAACAATATGTAACACCATATAATACCGTATAACACTATGTAACACTATATATCATTATATAACAAATATAACACTATAGGTTGTCTGATAGCATGTCTATGATAGATGTATAGTGTTATATTTGTTATATAATGTTATATAGTGTTACATAGTGTTATATGGTATTATATGGTGTTACATATTGTTATACGGTGTTTATATAGTGTTATATAGTATTATATATAGTGTTATAATACACTTCTCACACTTTAGGCCCTTTTTACACTATCCTTACCCTATATATATATATATATATATATATATATATATATATATATATATATAGATTGGGTAAAATGAGAACTATACCGAGTTGTGAAAACCATAAAAACTCTTGTGAGCCCTTTAGGGTGAACGGAGTGGGGGCGGTAACCCACTCAGTACCGAACCCAACTCCACCGCCAACCTTTTTAACGATTCGGTGAGAGGGAGGGAAGGGGGAGAGAGATGGGTGTGTGGTGGGGTCCATTCCTTTTCAATCAATCACACGTTTTTCCTTTTTTTTAAATAGTTTACCTAAACCCCATTAGGTAAACCACCGCCAACGTTTTTGAGTATTAGGTAAACAATTTATCTGAACTGACGTGACAGTGTCTGATTGGGTGAATGAAAAGTTTACGTATTCTAAATATATAAGCACTCCCTTCACCCTTAGACCATGTGTAGTGGGGCGTTTTTTTTAAAAAAAATTCAAAAATAACGCCCGATAACGCCCCGCCTACCATTACGGTAGGCGTTATGGGGCGTTTTTTTTGGAAAATTTGGTTGCAGGCGTTTTATTTAAAACGCTGGTTTGGAGTTTGACTAGCAACATGGCCCTGACAACTTTTTGAATAATGCCAATGAAGTTTAACTAGACCAATCAAATTTTCCCACATGTCTGACAACTTTTGACTTATGCCCAATATTCCGTGTGTGTCTTCAACTTGCATGTGCATGTTTTAAATTAAAAAAAAAAATTGGTAAATGATTGAATGGGGCATTATACCCACTACACCACTTTTGCTATAATGCCCCTTTGCTGACTAGGACGCCACGTGTCGTATAATGCCCCATGGTGGGGGCATTATAACCTTCTACCACTACACATGTTCTTAGGGTGTAAGGGGCACTCACCTAAGAGGTGAGTCCCCTCTCTTACGCCC